>JANHGL010009315.1:17836-45600 GCA_024611195.1 Ceyx melanurus | reverse complement strand
CTCCAACTTGCACCCATTGCCTCTCGTCTTGTCATTGGATGACATTGAGAAAAGTCTGGCTCCATCCTCTCTACACTTACCCTTAACATATTTATAACTTCAAGATCAGCTCTTTCAGCATTTTTTCAAACAAATGTGTGACTTCTGACCAAAACCCCCAATCTTTACAGAAGAAACTCTTGTGTTTCAGCCAAGGCATATAAATGCACAACAGAGAAGGGATGTATAGAGCTACACTGTTTGTAAGAGCATAAATCCTTTTGAGCAGCACAGCTTGCTTCCCTGTGCTTTGGCTGGGAACCTCTGAAAGAAGGTGAACATGGTCCTTGCTTGTTGGGTGACATATAAAGGATCAAACTGGCACTTAAAAACATGAGTTTTGATTGCCTTAAGTTGTAGCTCAAGGCTGTAACATACGTCTCTGCAGCAGGGTGGTGGCTGCTGAGCTGCATCCTGTTGGCCCTTGTTTCGCCTTTCTAAGCCTCCACGGAAAGTAGTAAAGGGCTGTACTCTTTACTCCTCACTCTGGCTTTGGCCCATAAGCACAAGTGTGTTGGCCATCCCGTCCTATTACTTACTGCTTTCACTATTCTAAGCCTGTGAACATCACCAGTGATCACAGCAGCGGCTGTGGCCGTTATTTTGAGTCCTTACTGGGTTGTTAGTTCTTGCCCTTGACAGTTGTGAATATAAGCCTAAATGAGTAGCTCTTGGGAGTTCTGTGCAAGGATTTTCCAAGTGTTTCTGGGTACTACCTGGCATTATTCATCTGGAACACATAGACTTTCTTTTCAGGGAACTATCTGAGGTTCTCAGACCCACCCATCTTTGTGTTCTGTTGTTATCTGATCTCTGGGGGCTCGGCTGCAGTGTTCCCACACTGTTAGGCAGAGATGCCTTCCTGCTTATTTTGCACTGATTAGCAATGTCTTGCTCCTTCTGGCTCCCAGATTCCTATTGTTTTGCAGGTACTCTGTGTTCAAATGCCCATTCAAAACCGGTTTTGAGCTCTGCTGAGGAATTCTGTGGTCCATTGAGTAGAGAGTTGTGACAGCGAGACCTTGCCCAGGGCACTGCAATATGTTATTCTCAGTCCTTGCCTGAGTGTCCTTCAGACAGTATCATTCGTGCTTGTAAATGAAGTAAAAAATTAGTATGACTAATGATGATTATTCAGGATCAGTTTCATATCTTATGATGCAATCAAGCAGCTCCTTTTATGTTCTTTTGTTCACTCTGCACACACTGCACTGTCCCACATCAGCTGTTCACTGGATCTTCTTTTCATCTGTCTTTTCTCCATTTGAGAAATATGAACACACCACACAGGAGAAGACCCTTTTCCCTGGTATTTAGACAATTTAAGTGGCAGTGTATCCAGATGGACTAGTCCTTTTCAGATCCTTGCATAACCAACGGAGAGAATTTTAAAAAACATTTTAAAATGTTTGTTTAAGTTTGTTCAGATAAATATTTTTAAATAGAGCAAACATTTCACTGACAGTATTGACATCCTCAGTGACTAAAATGAGTGACCTGTGTCTGGATGTGAATTTCCATGAGATGATCCCTCCCAAGAAACCAGCTCTGAAATTGCTTAGCACTTATAAAAAAAACCAAAACCAAACAACAAAACGCAACAAACAAACAAAACAAAAACCACCTCATCATGTGTTCTTAACCCTCAGTAGAAAGGACTGACTCATCTGCTGCTGCATTTGCAGCTGATGATTGTCCCAGTTCAAACATATCACTTTATTGCCTCCAGTACCCTGTTGTGTTTGATGCCTGATTTGACTGTCCAGCACTGCCTTTGAGAAGGGCTTTTAGAAAGGTTGATAGATTGTGGTTTTTATTGCATAACAGATTTGTGAAGCCTCAGCAGAGACAACAACGTAATTTTCTCTCATTCCAGGCTAATGTCATGTTCAGTCCACAGTAGTTTATTCACCACACTGCTTGTTGTCAGAAGACACATTTCTCTAAGAGCCAAAAGCAAATTGGCAAAAAGAGAAGCACCGGGAATGAGTCGTTCTCAGCCCAAACATTTACCCTTTCTGTGTTCATATAATCTCTACTCTCAAAGGCTGATGGCTGCAGAGCAGTGATGCTGCTAGATTTCCTTTCCCAGTATCACCCTTTACCTCACTTTGCTCCACAGAGTATCAATGGTTTATGGTATGTGCCTGGCTTAAGCAATCTTCATGGTTTTGGATGCCCACCTGGGGCCTCTGGCTAACCCTGTCACGCAGCAGCTGCCTTATGGCTTTGCAGTACTCTTTGGCATGTGCAGAACACCTGGATGTTTCCACCATTTGAGGCATACCCCAAATGAGTCCCAGTGTGTCTCAGAAGGAGGGTGGAGCTCAGCAGCAATTGCCAGATGCGCAGATGAGCTTGGTCTTAATGTCCTCTGCTGTGTGTAGTCTGTCGTTGGTCTCATACCCCTTAGCATCTGTCATAGTTTGGCATCATGAGCCCAGCTCAAACAGGGCCTTTTGATTTCAAAACTGCAAGGCAGGGTTTTGGCCCCCTCGCTCAGCTGTCCTGCCTTTAGGTGAAAGCAGGATCTCTCCAGCCACTCTGCCTTGGGTCATGGAGATCATCAGCTTTTCCTCACGTAGTTTTCTTCTAATGACTATATCTGGTTGACTTCTTGCCTTTTTCTTATACTTTCTAATGTCTCATCACCCTTTGCAGCATATTTGGTGTAGTCTGACTGTGTTTTCATTGTCTCCATACTTCTGAAACACTTCTTAATCTGTAAATGCATCATTTTCACTTGTCAGTGGACCAAAACCTCCCTTTGTCCATTCAGACAAGCTTCAGCAGGATCTCTGCTGGCGTTGCAGCCAGGAGCGCCTCTGCCAGTCAGCCTGGCTTCCTCCTGAGCATGTGTCAAACCTGTGCAGGTGTTAACCAGGCAGTGTATGTATGTACTAGTGTCCATGCTCCGTTCCTGATCTATCCAGGTTGTTCTAGCTATAGCTATGGTGATTTTTCTTCTCTGTTTCCGGATGTATTCTCTCATTTCCCAGAATTTGGGTGACATCAATCCTGTTTAATACTTGCAATATAAATCCATACTCCTCAGTCAGAACGACAGCTCTTAAACTCCAGCTCAGATTAAAATCAGAGCCTCGTTGCTGCCTCTTTCAGAAACCCGCAGTCAGACAGATATAAAGATTAAGCTAATAAATAAAGACCATAAATGGCTCCCAGCCGCACTTAGTGGAGTGGCGGGGGTAATAAATGCCGGAGGTGCAGGTGGGTGCACGAGAGAGGCTGAGACCGCCGCCGACAAAGGGAACCCCGGAGCAGGGAGAGCCCCACGGTACGGGGAGCTGGGGCCAGAGGGAGCCCCGGAGCAGGGCGGAGGCTCCGCGCTGACACCTGGCGGCGGTCCCGTGCCTGGC
This sequence comes from Ceyx melanurus, assembly GCA_024611195.1. Taxonomy (NCBI): domain Eukaryota; kingdom Metazoa; phylum Chordata; class Aves; order Coraciiformes; family Alcedinidae; genus Ceyx; species Ceyx melanurus. The sequence continues at coordinate 42,184 of JANHGL010009315.1, read as the reverse complement.
GGCGGCACGGCTCCCGGTGGCGGCCGCGGGGAGTCAACGCCCCCTGGTGGCAGCCCGGGGTCGGCGCGGCACGGCACGGAACGGAGTGACCATGGGGCGGCGCGGCGCGGCTCGGAACGGAACGGAGTGGCCGAGGGGCGGGTGCAAGGGAGGAGCACCGCTCGCTGGCTGCGGGGAAAGCGGCCTCCTGCGATCGCGGAACAATGCGTTACAAGCCCGTAATAACCATCTTTGGGGCTTGGAAGGGGTTTTGTTTGTTTGCTTTCCCTCTGTTTAGGAGGCTTCTTGCGTTCTCTTGGAAATCTGCGTGGGAAGTACCGTGACAACTGTAAATGGCCCGACCTGACGGCAGCGCACCGGCGGCTCCGGCAGGGGTGGGGGTGGAACCCACCAGGCTGCCACCCACCTCCTGGGGACCCACCAGGCTGCCACCCACCTCCTGAGGACCCACCAGGCTGCCACACACCTCCTGGTCGGCAGCAGGCATGGCCTGTTACTGTGACTCGTCCATTCCCCTGAGCAGGCAAATACGGACCTTGCGCTAGTGGTGCGACAGCTTTATGGAAACCTGTTTCCAGTCCAACCTTTTCATTAATTCCATTCAGGTAAACCATCTGCTTAAAAAAGCAGGTATTATCTGTAGCCTAAGTTCTGCTGAGAAACAGCTTACCTCAGATCCCAACAAAAAGTGACAGCCCTTATTATATATATATATTCAACACCAGTAGTAAAACTGACCAGTAAGTAAGAATAGGCAAGACAGGACCATAGAGGTACAGAGTAACTGATTAGGAACTAGGCTGAAAAAAACCCAAACCTAAGCCTGACTCAATCCTCAGGCCAATTTGTGTTCAAAACCTTTTATTATTTCTGCAAATATAAACACAGTAATTACATCAGCATGGGAAGAAAGCCCTGTTTGGTTCCCCTCCTCACCAGAAAGCTTGCTTGAGCTGGAAATAATAAATACATCATAAACCTTGTCTTCTCCTCTCCCCCTTTCCCTTCTACATCCCTCAGCATTTTGAGACAGCACTGTTCAAGTGAGGGTCTCAAAATGCTTTGTGAAAGTGGGCAGGAGTATTACTACTTCCCTTGCCTGCAGACAAAGCTACAGATCTGTCAGGGATGCTCTTTGTAGGTCAAGGAAAAACAAGAGTCAAAGGAGATGAGGAATTTCCAGATGGTGAAGACCCTTGATGCTCAGGGATCATTAATGAGTAGGATGAAGGAGCAACATGTTAAGAAAGGGAGAGGATGGAGGTGAGAGAGTTGGGCACTGCCTGCATGGCATTTGTCTTCCTTAACCTCCTGCAGGGAAGCAGCACTTCTGTTTTCACAGAATCACAGAATGGTAGGGTTTGGAAGGGCCCTCTGAAGATCACCTAGTCCAACCCTCCTGCCAGAGAAGGTTCTCCGAGAGCAGACTGCACAGGAACATGTTCAGAGGGATTTTGAAAGTCTGCACTTGCCTTTGTTTTGCTGACAGGGAAGCATAGAATTGCGAGTGATTAACAGACTCACAAAGGCTGGAAATTGAACTCTGTCCACCAGAGCAATATAGATAAGGAAAAAGAGAAAGGCCAGGAGGGAAACCTCAGTCTTTTAATGATGGAAAAACACTGGAACCATTGAGCCCTTCTTCAAACAGCATGGGAGTCTGCTCTTGATAAAAATGCTAGTTGAAAATGCTGTAATTGTTATTTACTAAAGAGAGATTTGTGCATAGGACTTAGTCTCTAAACCACAGCAAAAAAACATGCAGGAAAAACAAACCCAACCCTAAGTTTACCTGGTAAGAAAAGTGTTGACCCAAATTTCAACTGCATGGCACATGGGATGTTGTGTGTACAACGGCATCATAATTATTTTATGTGTGTTTGGGCCTCTTTGGCATAATCGCATATTATTTTACCCTACCAACATGTGTCTGACTCCACTGGGGCAGGTTGAGCAAAAGAAACAGCTGTATGGTGATAGGGAGGGAGCAACTCTGAGTGCAGTCCTTGCCTCCTTAATAATTAGCCCCATATACTATAAGGGACTTTGGCACATGTGGCTGGAGGCAGAAAAGCCCTTTCCTGGCCCACTGTAGCAGAGACAACTGGCACTTCTGCAGCTGTCTCACACAGATCAAGTGTTTTGTCTGAAGGGTGTTGCCATCTCACCATGCATGGGTGTAGCACCTCACCTTCAGGATCAAGCCTCTGCCACCCTTGGAAGAAATGTTTGGGTTTAGACTGTAAAGCAAATGGAAGAGAAAGTCATATCCTCAGGGTCTGCCAGCAAGGTGGGAAGTTGTGCTGCAAGCAGCACCTCAGCACAAGGTACATTTCTGTCGTGGTGGTGTCAGAGCCCATCTCTCATTTCCTCAGTAGCCCAAATTCTTCCAGTTATAAATTGTTTGAGTGCTGTTGATGTGTCTTTCAGCAGAACTGCTTACTCCATCTCAAGAGACTGTCAGCCAGACATTTGCAGCCACGTCAGAGCTAGAGGTCTGGTGCTTGTCAGGACGAGAGGCTGACCAAGTGGAGGAGGGCAAGGAACCAGGGCAGGCACCTGAAAAGATGACATATCACTGAGGACCCTGTGAAGGGCAGTGAAGGGTCTCTTTCTTATAAAGCACAGTTTATTTTTCAAATGTTTGAGCTAATCCAGCTGCTACAACGGGGAGGGATCTTGCTTTTGAACAGACTCATGACATGCAACTCTCTACTCTGTTTGGTGGTGCCTCACAAATCTCTATTCAGCTCCCCCTGCCTCCATCTTACTGATTTGGAGAGGCTTTAGCAAGCTGTCTTCTTTTTTTGTTGTTGTTTGTTTGGTTTTATTTCTTCTGGAAAATAAAAACATCTGCCCACTCATCATAAATTGGATCTTGTAAGTCCGAGACCCTGCAAGCTGCTCATGCAAACATTTGCAGTGACACCAAAATGAAAGGAATCGCATCTGGCCCATTCCACAGCCTGTTGTTTAAACAGCAGCACACAATTCATACACTACAGTTACAAAATAGTAATGTGCTTTTAATTTGCACAGACTGAACACAGGAAACTATAATTAGAAAGAGAGTTTCTGGAAATGAAACAAGGAAATATTAATACAGTGCAAAAAGCTATCCAAAGCCTCCATCTCCACAGAGATGTGTTGTCTAAAATGTTGTGTTAGCCAGTTTTTCTTTCTTAATCCAATAGGACTGTGTCTCTGGAGCAATCCTCTGTGAACATTTAGCCTCCTTGACCATATTCTTAGCCATTTGACACCCAAGGTGTTAAATTATATTTGTGTTTTTATATCATAACATGATACTTAGCCATATATCATGCCCACAAGGATAGCACAGAACTGGCAAACGATAAAACAAAGCTTCTCCTTCCAGACCCTCTTTAAAGCTAAGAGGATTGCTGTAACCTGCTGGCAGTGCTGACCTGCCTTTGAGTTTGTGTTTGATTTCACTTAGAAGTAGACCACATTACATATACGTATTGTCTAGGCCATTAAAATATGGAAAGACAAATCACCAGCACTAGCACAAAGTCACTTCTTATTACAGTTCTTAATTGAGATTTTAGAGGGGTCATAAACGTTGTGTCACGAGTAATAAACTTTGGGGGACTGAACAGAAGTGAGAAAAGTAATCATGGCATTGTATTATTTAAGGTTTAAATTCCACTTCATGGTCCTGGGAGGGTCTTCAGAAGCAATCTCTCCTCCAGTGCAGATGGAGGGATGTCTCGTTCAAACACCATATGGATGCTGTCTAACAGCGCCTATCAGTTGGTTGTGTGCTAAGGACCAGCTGTGGTTGCCTAGCAGCTTCTGCCTCCTGATTGACCCCCCGGGGTGTAGTGGACATGACAGCTGGAAATTGAGAAAATTCACCCCAACTAGGGCAGTGCTCTTTATGATAAATTACAAAGCTAGTGATTTGCCTCTTGACATCAGAGATGAATAAAACCATCACGTCTTGCCTGGACTCATACTGTTACTTCTTGTCATTGGTCCCAGTTTTTCTCACACCTTGTGCTTTGTTTGTGGCTCAGGATGTTTTGGATCTCCAGGGTCTAAAAGTCTTCGTGGTTAGCACTGACGCTTCCAGGTTCACTTTTGGCTGGGATTCCAGTATGTGTGTGGCCACAGATGTTTAACAATTGCCACAGGCACCTCCAGAGGACCTTCACAAAAACAATCTCCTGACAGGTGTCCTTTTGCCCCTGTGAAAGAAGGAATATGGACAAGTCCTGACACTCAACAGGGGAGTACGACTCTCAAACAGTTCCTACGTCACTTTCTCATTGCTCCAAAATTTTTTTTCATGCAAATTTCTTGCAGAGTAATTTCTCAAACAACTTCAAGTCTATAGTAATGTTGTAACAGAGCCTTCCCCATTACTATAATGTCTTTCTACTTATCAAATCTTGAGGCTTATTATGTGAAAATTAGAAATACATTCTTACCAGAAAAGCCATTTTCTCAAATGCACTGACATTTACAACCTAACATAATCTCTGAAATTCTGAAGTGTTTGCTATGAAACAGACCTTTTTTTCTTCACAAAGATGTCACAGAATTTCAATTTCTGATAATTCTTGCAACCCTAATGAGTTTCCTTCTCTAAGGAATTGGCAGTGGTCTTTATGCTATAACAGTTCCAGGAATGATTGGAAAGTACTTGGATAATAACAAGGATTTTCTGATCAATATCTCTTCTGTAATGTGAAACTTTTGAAACTTAAGCTGCTTTTTTTTCTTTTCTTTTTTTTTTTTAATGAGGATTTCCCTGAAAAGTTCTTGTGCTCTGAGAAAGCTTGATACATATATGCATACTAAGAGATGACAAGCAAGAAGTTAATGGACATTATCCATCACATGATACTTGGTCAATTCTAGTGTTGTGGCATTGGAGGGATGATTTCCAAATAAGAGACTACTTCTTTTATGGATTTTTGTATGCTTCATTTTAAATGCTGTGAGGATCGTACACTCGGCAATTCAGACTGGGGGTAAATACATCCTATGAGCCCATTAGAGACATCCTCTTCTGTTCATATTAATCAGTTAATATATTAAAAGATATTTTATTTATGTAGATTGAAGAAAGCATTGACAAAACATGGTGGTTTTGTTGTCAAGTTAGGTTCATTGAACTGTACTACCCCAAGAAAGATAAACCTTAGCTCAGGTGTCAAGCACATGCCTATTCCAGGAGTTGCATCAGTCACTGCAAAGAGTTCCTGAACTTCAGGGGCTTTTGTTGTCGAGTGACCTCAAAGCTGAGTATTGTTAATTGCTCCACCACTAACACTTGCTTTCAGATTAACAAATTTCCACTGTTGCTGGAGTCTGGGCTCTGCAATTGCCTTGGGCCAGCACATTGTGCCTGGCAGGGCTGTTGATTTGATGCTGCTTCTTTTTGTGCTATTTTACACTCACTTTTTTGTTACTGTTCTTCACCTTCATTTCATCATCTCTGAAAGCTGATTTAAGGTTACTTTTTCCAAACATCATTTTTAAACTGAAGAATCAAAAATTACAATTTCTAGTTCAGCACCTGCTCAGAACTTCAAGCCCCCACACCCAATTAAACTTTAAACCGTAGAGCACTAGCCAAAGGAAGTAAGCAAGCTCTGTCTGGATGAGGTTTCCAGATCAATGCTCATTCCAGTGCAGTGGGTGTCCATGAGGTCTCACATCCACCTCTACATGAAGGAGCCTTGGGGCTATTGGGTTTGTTCTGACAGCAGAGGACTGTGGCTCCTGCTCAGCTCCAGTACAGCATGTTCCTTTTCTGTGAGGCTGAGGGGGTGGAGGCGCCTGTTCCGTTTACTGCACCATCTGCTAGGTTCAGCCAAATCGCTTAATCTTAACCAGTTTCAAAGGGAGTAAGGTCAAAACTTCAGAGGTGACCTTAACTCTTCATAAAATATTTGCTGTCTCAGATGTTATGAAGAAAAGGTTGTTTCAGGGGAGCAGGGATGACTTGCCAGGATTCCTTCTGACACTGAAATGCACTTCCTTCTCCCTCCACAGAAAGCTCATCACTCCTCTGTCCCTGGCAGCAGCAGCAACCCACCTTTGTGACCTCCCCTAACTTCCTAGGCCCTGCAGCTTCCATGGCACCCGGTGTTGCTCGCTTGCATGCCCATTTTCTGACTCATATTTCATCTCTTGAGTCTCCATGATGTATCTCTATAGCTAGACAGTTTTACTTCTCCAGGCATTTCTCACTGCTTTACACCCTATAAGCAGCTGGGATCCCCTCTGGGGTAGCACCCATCTGGGGTATATTCAAGACTATCCCTCATCCAGTCCTTTCCTGCTCAGGTCTTCTTCAGACTTATGTTGATTAACTGGCACAAGGTTTTCTTGAGACAGGACCCTTCCCCTGCTGTAGGTTAGATAACCACTCTTACAAAAGATTACTCTGTAATTTTAAGGTGCTTTTTTACACAAAACACACAGAAAATCCTTGACTTTTACATTTGGCCATAGCTTTTCAGGTTCGTCATGCTGTAAAAATGAAAATCTGGAGCATTTTGGATAACCTTTCTCTTTCTTATGTCTGGTCATGATCAGAAAGCATAGAAACATTTAGAGCATGGGGACAAATAACTTTTCAGAACAGAATAGGTTCTTAGAAAAGTCTTAATTTCAAGCATCCTCACCTGGAGCCTGCTTTTCAGGTGTGACTTCTTCCAGGTGTGCATTTCCCCCAGTTAAAAGCTGGGAAGGAGGGAGGTTTCCACCTGCTGCATGGCTAATGATAAGGGGGATTCAGGTAGCTGGGGTTTCAGCTAGATGGAAAGAGAAGAAGAGAGCAGCTCAGTGAGGGATTTGAAGGGGAAGAAACATTACATCATGCAGACATCTGACTTCTCCTCAGAAGGTAAGACATTAATTTTTTTTATGCTTGTACTTTTTTGGAGGGAGGACAGTGAACTGGGATAGAAGAATCAGGTAGACCATAGCCAACCAGCAGCATAGGTACAGTTGTGCTCCACTTGTGTGAGAACCAGAGAACAACAAAAAGTGAAGCCACCACTTTCAAAGGGAAGGAACCGTTTGGCAGTTTGCTGAGGCTTGTTGTTATTGCTTTTGAGTCAGGGCCTATTGTCTCTTCAGTATTTATGCAAAGAAAACTAAAAACACAAAAATGCAGCAGTTGCTCTTTAAAAGCCCTCTACAATTTACTATAATGAAGCATGGTCACTCAGCTTCATTTTTAATTAAATTCCAGATCTAGGAAATCCATTCATCACAATTCTGGAATGCTGGAAAATGTACTGAGGAACTACAAAGGGCAGGTAAAGCAAAAGCATTTAAAATAGTTGCAGATGAGCTGGTAAGAGGCTCAAAGAAACAGTTAATTTTGTGTGAAGATAACCACAGTATCTGGAATGTATAAACATAGCACTTTTTTTTTTTTCTGGCCTTAAAATTTGATCTAAGTCTGGGAGTTAAAAAGTCCCATTTTGTGTAATCAGGTTCTGGTTGAACATGATTGCTGAATTATTTTAAATTGAAGACACATGTCTGGATGTTGAGTTCTGTATATTATTCCAGGATGGTGTCCATTAGGTCTTATCCACAGGGGCTATCTTCATTCCTTATGCATCAAGATTAGCAAACAGTGAATCATGAATATGGAGACAGTAAAAAGAATGTGGTACTAGTTAAAGGGTGATTTTGGAAATTATCTTGCATGTATTATTCAAAACTTTTCAGTCTCTCTTGTGCAGGGTCCCTACGGCTGTTTAAAAATGTTATTTTAAAACACACTTATACCAGGCATTTGCAATCTTTAATTTTGAGCCTTGAATTTAGCAATGAACCAACATTTGCCTTAACCCCTTGTCAGTCCTAAAGCGTTCTCAAGAGCACGAGTTGCTCATCTAATGGTTATGTTGCCATATGCTGTCCTTCTATAATAGATTTGCCCCTGACCTCCGTGTTTTTATATTGCTTCTTTTACTGGCAGATGGACCGTTACATAAATTGAAACATATTTTGATGGCTGTTCCCAGTGGTAAGAGTATTGTCTCATTAACTCCATGGGGAAAAACAGTGTAAACCCAAAGCTGAGTAACTCACCTACCCATATGGTAGGTGAAGGGAAGCATCTTTATAGTGTGTTACAGGTGCTGATTCCTCCTGGTTTACTGGAAGATCCAAGTTCTGACATTGTGTTTTTCCTTTCTGGGCTGTCCAAACACATGTGTAGCTCCCTGACAGCTTCTAAAGGACTGAACTTGGTGCTCTTTAGTCTCCTTGTAGCTATGTACCACAGAACAATCACTGAAGGATGCTCTTCCCATGTGATTTTCCTACTGCATTTCCCTACACTGCATTTCCCTACACAGCATTCCTGCAGGGAAAAATCTGTCTTCTGTTCACCAGAATTTTAAAATTACAATGGCTCTCTTTTTTTTTTTTTTTATTATCAAAACAAAGTTGTCAAAAAGAAGACTCTCCCTGTCATTCAAATATTTAGTTTTCCCACGTTTGTTACAACTGTAATGGGAATCTTATCCATCCCTTAATCAAAACTACTTGAGAAATCACATCACCCAACTTCTTCACATGGGAAAACACTTTTCTCAGTATGTTGACAACTTGATGACAGAGTCAATAGTGATTCTGATATAACATTTCATGGAAATTGAAAGATGTCCCAAAAGCCTGCAGCAAAGTGGCCGCAAGACTGAATATCTATACTCTCTGCAAAATGTGTTCCTCAGTTTTCAGTCCAGGAAAGAACAGAATTTGTTGTGCATATGGGGTCTTTCTGATTCCATTGTGATGGTATCTCCATACACCAATTCACTCCTTCCTTCCTTCTCTACTTAGGCAGGATGAATCTGCTGGGCTTTAAATCTTTCCCAGCCAGGAAGAATTCTGAAAGGAGGAAAACAGCTGGAAAATACATCCATGCCTCCTGCAAAGGTATGTGCCTTAAATATGACTGTGAGGCACAGCATAATTTTCCAAAAATCTCTCACTCTCTTAAATAACACACAAGGTATTGTTCTGAGCTGAGCAAAGATGGAGCTGGCAGCTGATGTGTCTGAGGTCAATCAAATTGATGTAATGAAGTAGTCATGGCTAATAGGTGTTATAAGCTTAATATGAACCTGAAAAATCCCACAGAGGAGACATAATATCTAAAAAATGATAGTGCAGTAATGTTTATAATTCCTAAAGCTTACAATAAGTGTTTAACTGTTTAAACTATTATAATGGTATTATTTTAGGGATCTTCATTACAGAAGATAGCTACATTAAAATTACATTAAAGTAGGTAGTTGGCAGACTTTGCTGATGCCTTATGGAGGAGCACACAGCAAACACGAGTGAAAGCATTTCCTCCTGCCACATACAAAAGGGTAATTTACAATATGGCTGGAGATGACAGCTTTAATTAGATTTCTTTCTAGGAGCTCGTTCTGTCAGCTAACCTTGAGCTGAAAAGTGTGGCACTCAGTTGTGTACTGCTTAGGACAAAGATCCAGGAATAGGCTTTTTCCTGGTATAGATATAAAAGCAGTTCAGTATCGCTTTATCTTTGCAAGTTAGGAAAATGTGGCCCTAAACTGTAATGTGCCTTGGTCAACTCTAGCAGCCTAATCTAAACTAATCTATCCCTGATGTTGTTCATCAGATGGGCAGGCAGAAGAGGACTTTCCTGACAGATAGGCTGGCTTTTTTTCACTGTAACAAGCCCTCCAGAGAGGTGCACTAGTTTCTGGCCCCTCAGGACACCTCAGCCCACTGAGGACTTGAGGCAATATATGATTGACAGTGCTCATCATGAACCACCACCGCCTGTATTATTAAACTGTTAGTGCACTCCCTATCTACATTTCATTTTCACATAAAATACCTGGGCATAGGTCTGAGATAATTCTGAAAAGGCAGCCTAAATGTAATCTTCCTTTTTTGGAGGAAAAAGGTGTCCTGTTTTCACACCAGTTCTCAGTGTCAGAGAACGCTGCTAAGCCCATCAAATATGACAGGACGCACTAAGCTCTGCAGTGCGTTGGCCTTCGTTTCCTCTGAGCCTTGACATACCCTTCAGCAACGGTCAGAAATGTGGGAAAACAATTTCAAGAGATACCAAAAACTTAGTGACAGCCTTAGTAAGTGCAGTACCGGTTGGGTTGGGGACATTTTCCATATCTCTGTATGACTCGAGCTGAAAATGTACAACTTGTGTAACACACAGCATAGATGACAACATCCTTATCTGTGTGGAAGGCAGGAATAAGCACTGCTTATGGAAAAAAAGTATTTCTAGGATTCCTTTATATATATATATATATTTGTGCTGTTTGGGAATATAATTAAGGTGCTGATTATCTCAATATATATGTATCTTCTGAAACATTGTAATCTGCAGAGATGTTATTTTATAGACTAGTCTGTTCCTCCTGTTCTTTGCCATTCCTGCTCTTTCAGTGGGAAATGAGGGCAGGTTTCTATACTCTCAGGTCAGGCAGGCTGACAGAAGGATAAGAACCATAGGGAGAGAAGTTACAGAGGAATTCAATAAGCAAAACAGGATATATTGAAACTTTCAGCAGAAAATATCAAAAATTCATGTACTGTTCCATTTTTATCAGTTATGTCACAAGTTTCCTGAAGTTCATGTCTACCCACAGCTCATTACTATCTCTGTAAGAGACCTATACAACAGGTAGCAGAGCAGTGTGAAAAGTCATATCCTGAGGTTATTCTGTTCAGCAGAAATCCTTCATCATCTGTGTTTCACTGAGCACTGCAAGATAGGGCCAGTGAGAATAAAGTGCAGCAGAGATGCACAGCAGCTCTCACCCTGTGAAGTCCCTGGAGGATAAATGCAGCAGGACAGTTCAGAAGGGGTGTGGAGCTGAAATGTGTTGAAGTCAAATGGTGTTTGTTTCAGTGGGTTTTGAATCTAATCACAATCTCCTTCTTGGGCTCCTGCAGATGACTGCATGTAGCACATTTCTCTGAGTCTCCTGCCTTAAGGATAGAAAGCATTTCTTGTCCTGCATTTTGGGAACTCCATATACTGCTATCAGTAAGAATTATCTCTGGAGAATTAATGTGTGTTTTGTCTGAAAGCTAAAATAATTTCATTAGTATTGAGGAATCCTGCAGAAATCCAGGATGAAAAGGGAGTGGAAAAAAACCCAACCCGATAAACAATGAAACCTGCAAAAGTCTGCCTTTTGCCAGTGTAAATTAAATCATCCCAAGAGGTGGTCTAAATATGCAAGCAAAAAACCTCTTTTTGCCAATATAAGCTGTATCTCCACTGTGTGTGGAGGGGTGGTGTGGGGGGGGTATTTGCTTCTTTTGCTGGCAAAGCTTTTATAGTGTAAACCAGGACTGCTAATACTGCCTTGCAAGCACAGCTGATAAAAAATAATGTACAATGATAATTCCTTTCATCTCTCTGCAACGGTCATTTCCACGCCTCAGCTGGATGCTGGTGAGCAGCATACACACAGGCTGGGATTCAGATTGCAATCAGATGCAGTGGCCATGGAGAGAGCATGGTAAATTATTAGGAAAACTCCAAGCTGAGAATAAAATGATAAAACAGTGGTCATTTCTTAAATTGCTAACCAGTCAGCCAGGTTTTGTTTAACTAAACTAGTGCTGCTGTAAATGTATCAGTATAGTTAAAGCAATGCAATTCATGGCCTATATAGTTACAACTCCTTGAAAACACTGCAAATTCAGCTAAGAGGCAAAATTTATTTCACTAGATAAACTGATATAAAAACTGTTTGATCAACCATAAAAATGTTACATGCACTCTAGCAAGCTGCTGTGTTGGGAAGTCTAGTCCTCTGATGCTTTTCCCTTAGGTAGCCATATACCCAGCTATTCTTGGCTAAGGATGTCAAGGGCTGTTCTTCTTCCAACATAACTGGCCTACAGAAGTGACCACACAAATGTAAAGCATTGAAAGCCAGGTCTGGTTTTGTAAAGCAGAATCCTTGAATCTCCATGTAACCTGGACTACCCTGGAAAGCTTAAAAAGAAAGAAAAGCATACTGTTCCTTTGAGAAAACTCCCCTATTTTCCATACACAAGAGGGGGCCTTTTCTATAGCCCAAATCCTCTAACTTTTGGGAATTATCTTGCTTATTTAAAAATACAATATTTATATAAATCTTGAATACAAAAAGGATAAAGTGTAGTTTTGAGACCAGGTCTAGACCAACATATGCCTGTGATTTCACGTGATGTCAGTTGCAAAGTGATGTGAAAGTTGTGGCATTAGCAGAGTCTAGATATCATAATATTTGAAGACATGGTTCCTCCAGCCCTGGGTTGGCTATGAGTCAGGAAAACACATTCTGCTTACCAGAGGGATGACCAAATGGCAATGCCTGTGAGCAGATATTTAGCAGCCTGCCTCCCTCTGAGAAAAATATCAGCATGCCCATTCACACTGAACTCAGCTAGGCTGTGTGGGTGATTTAAGCCAGGAGAGAAAACAGCCCAAGGAAGAGCAGAAAGAACATCATGAGAGCACAGAAACAAAGATGCAAGCTCCTCATATACCAGCTGAGGGAAAGGAGGTGGCAGCATCATGCACATTTCTTTGTTAACATAACAAGCAAAAACAGGTGAGCTGTGTCTGCATCAGGTGATAATATTCAGTTGCAACCAATATATTTACCATATTTCAGTTTCCATGCAGGAAATGATTAATTGTGATGATGTCTAGCAATTATATAGCATTTTGCCTCTTCAGAGCCTCATGCGCACGATAAGCAGGTGTGAGCAATTTGCTATTGTAGCGGGTGTCTGTAGCTAGAGCCATTTTTCTTTACTGTTAGAGTTGAAATGGGTTGCCTGCATACATTAAACAGTGCAGTACTAATCACATCTCCCTTTTTAACTAGGGATTGGTTGATGACCCGTAAGAACCATCTGTATGGTTGAGATTCAGAGTGTGAAAGCCAAGGCTTGTGGAAAATGAGTTAATGGTCTCTGATGTCCTCCATACTTTGTGTAGCTAAAGGGGTCCCCATGGCTGTTCTGTAGATGCCAGGCTCTGTATCTTTGGGCTCTGCCACTCTACACAAAGTACCCCTGGAAAGATGCACAATGCACATATGCCAGGCTGCTTGGACCTCCTCTTTGGAGAAACCAGGGACAGTACAACTTATCACAATCTAAAATAGCAGGCATCACCATCTCAGCTTTTGCTCCGTCCCCTCCTTCTCCCTCTACCTCTGTGTCCCTGCAGGGGAATATCTCTCCTTACTACAGCACTTCATGTCCAGGAACATTGTGTAGATGGAGCACAGGGTCCCCACCAAGGGCTTCAGGCAGAGCAACCAACAAAGGCTGTAGAAGGAGACCTGTAGCCACCTTGTGCTACAACCTTGCCACAGGAGAGCACTTCTGTGAACGTTGTCCAACAGCTGAAAATAATCTCAAGGGGATGATATTAGACTACTTATATTTTATAAAATAGATAGAACAACAGTAAGTTCATGCAGAAAATTATTTTTGGAAAATGAATGTCAAATGCAGATGTAATTTTTGCCTTGCCTTTGCCTGCCTGCACCTCTGCTCATTGGGTTGCATCATGGAAGAGATGGTTTCTGAGGTATTGCTACAAATTTCATGCTCAAGGTAGCAAAATTTGTCCCCGGAGACTGGAAGATCAATCCACAAAAGCACAAAAAATACTCACTCTGCCTTTAAAAACATTCATGTCACAAAAGAATTAATCCTGGAAGGGAAATGAAGATCAAGAAGTTTCCTATTCCCTCTAAATTTAAAATATAGGAACTAGTGTTTTATACGAGGCATGTCTGTCAGAGCTAAGGGTAGGTGTTTTAGATGTGCCACCTTACTGACCATTAGCTGAAGACTGTTGCCTTGAAGAATTGCAACATAAGCAGAAAATAAATACAAAAGGTATTTTATTCCACTGTAATTAAAAGCCCTATTACTATCTAATCTCCCTTGGAAGGAAAGAGTATCTCTGGAAGCCACATAAGGGTGTCAAAACAGTCTAATGAGGCAGCTCAGGGATTTAACTCCCCTCCTCCATGTTGCTTCTCTTCATGGAGTGCTTCACTTGCTTGAATGCATGCTATCAGGAAAACACTCCATGAGAAAACTGCCATTCCTTTATGTATGTTGGCGTGTATAACAGTAATGTGCCTGTGATGTACACCTGCATTTACCATTAGTTGCTCTCTTAATAATAAATTATTGAAGACATATTTCCTTTAATGTTTATCTAAAGAGGGAATGGCTAAGAAAAGCTGGATACACTGAATTCAAGATGGGGATATTTCTTTCCTACTATAAACAGAACTGATTAAAAAAACAGAACGCAAACTGAGCTCCCTGCCCTTCAGTTTTGTATGAGGTTACATTTCCTTGCAAGACTCTAATTTCTTCATTTTTTTCCTGCATTCCAACCCAGGGAGATATAAACCAAAGCAAACAAAGTACCCCCCAAAGGAGTCTCTCCCCTTTAAACAGGACTTCTATTTTTAATTCTCTACAGCTTTTAAAACATTTGAATGGGAAGCCTCCATCAGTTTTTGGTGGAAAAGAATTCCTGCTGCTCTCTCAGGACATCCACTCCAGATAATCTCAACTGGCAGCTTGATATAAGACTGATATCTCTCAGAGGGGTTCTTTGCAGTTGTGTTTCGGCACATATTGCCTTTGTGAAGAAACTCTTTAAACACTCAGTTTTTCCTCCTTCAAAGATGAATTAGTAAAGAGAAAATAAGGAATAAAAAAAAAGGACAGAGAAAAAAAAATGTTAACCTTCTTGGTTGTTGGCAGAATTTCACACTTTGTTGCTGCCTGTCTCCAAAGTTGGCTCTTAACTGAACACTGCACTGACTTTGCTCTGGCCAACAGCAGGAATTCAAACAGGTCTGCCACTGTCTCCCCATCACATCTCCAGGAACCCTTGCTTGCTGTGTTCCCAGGAGTCTGGACCCTTCTTCGTCTGGAGATGGGAAGCCCAAGAGCTCTTATACCCATCACAAAAATGAGAAAGAAGAAAATGGCAAGAAGCTGAAATAAGATTCTACATTTACAACAGAAGAGGAACAGAATGGGAAAAACATTAAAACCAGTGTGTGTTATGCCTGAAGTATTTATAGGAAGTCTCCTTTAAAAAGCTTATACTCCAGCAATTTATCTGCCCTTCTAAAAATTTCAAGACAGGAACTACCTCCCCATGCTCCCCAAGGAAGGAACCAGTTGGTTATCAAGAGTGAAAACGTGACTGAAATGTGATAGCAAAAAACAAAGAAATCCCTAATAAATTAGATTATTTTTTTTCTTCAACCCTTGGACTGCAGTCTGCTCAGAGTCTGGTTTAATCTGTTGCCTTAAAAAAAGTCTATTGAGGGAATTTTCCATAAGCTTCATCAGACATCAAAATTTTGCAAGTCACATCATGCTGTGTGATGCCTCTGGCAGATTCAACCTGCTTAATATTTATGCTGCAATCACCAGTGACTTCTTGAAACCATATAGGCAATATCTCCACGAAAAAAAAGCCCTGGAGTTCCTGAAGATGGGCTATCATCATAAATTCACCCGAAAGTGGAAACTTGAATAACAGATGTGTGTTTATAAACACATAAAATAAATTACTATATACGCTTTCCAAATGCTTAGAGCTTAAGGCACACACCAAAGTCCATATTCACACTTGCCTGCATTGTGAGAGCTTTCCTGCTTACCTGGGAATCTGGGTTGCAATTGCTATTATCAAGGGGCAAATTCTTGACCGGTGAGAATAAATCATAATATGCCTTTGCTCTATGGAACGATATCCAAGTGATTAACACCACCTTTTACCTCCCCGTAGCAACAGTTGTTTCTTATTCCCAGGCAAAGTAAGCATGAAGGCATGTGGGAAGGTCATGTAGGATGTGGCAGCTGTTGACAAAAAGTTAACCTTTAAGAGGCCACCTATCTACCTTGAAATATGCTCAGTGCCAAAAGGTAGATAAGGGGTTAAGAGATCTCTCCCATCTTATCTCTTGCACACTCTTATCTGATGAACAGCTCATAATAAATTAAATCAACTCTTCTTCCATCTGGCTCCCTCTAAATTCCTCACTTTCAACATGATTTGGGAACACTGCCTCGACCTTTCATGACTTCTCAGATAGTGTACAGGATGAGAGGCTGGAAGAAATGCACCAGGGAAATATGGAGGGTATAAAATATGCCCACAACTAGGTGAAGTCATCCACAATGCATCACTCCCAGGATCTCTCCTGGGCTTTTCTCTCTGCTGTTCTTTCTGCCTTTGGAAGGATGTGCCTGAGGTAGCAGACCATGGGGAAAGCCCAGTGTGGATCCACTGCAGAAGAAGTGTCATGAGAAAACATAAAGCTAAACACCACAGGGTCCAGGCATTTCTCTGTGCACTCCCAAGGCCCTTCTAACATTTGTTTGTGATTGTCAAGAAGTATGGAGGAGCTGTGGAACAGGCAGCTGGGACACTGGTTGGCTTCAGTAGCAAATGTCCCATATATTTCTGTCTGCATTACAGTTCGCCCTTGATGTGGAGAGGTTTTATGAAAAAAAAGCACGATTATTACTCCCATTTCTCAGTGTTTTAATTGCATTTAAGCACCTTCCATCTTTCCACTCCATCTTTCTCTCCAATTCCCCTCACCAAGCTGAGGCTGAGCCACCACCCCAATTCAGGCCACTATTCAACCTCCTGATCTCAATCCCCTTCATCTCTTAAAAAGCTTGCATATGCCTTGTGATGTGTCTGCCTGCAGTAGCAGGGGATTAGAGACAACTAACCAAAAAATACCTGCTGGTCTTTTATTTTCATAGAGGCTGAGCTTCTCCTTCACACATCCAGAAAAGGCTCAGGGTTAATCATGTTCCTTTAGGTCCCATCTCCACCCACCAACCTGTCCTGCACTTGTTCCTTGTAAACCTCAATATGTCAGGTACCAGCTGTTGCTCAAAAGGTGTCCATCACACAAAGCAACAGTTGTTCCATGAATTGAAATACCACATCAGACCATTTTGTTTTAGCCCAGTGGTTGCCCAAAATAGCAAGTTAGGCAGGTTTTCACTGTTTAATATGTCTTTTTTTTTTTTTTTCAGAGGTGGGACTGTGGAATCCAGCAGTCATAGCCAGTTGAAGGTCTCTGATGATGATTACCTAAACATAATCCTGCTGCATCTTGCTCATACAATTGCCTGCACAAGACTCTTTCTATTTAACATGGAGGACTTGAAAAATATTGTTGGGTTTGTTAGGTTTTTTCTGTCTTCTTGCTCAAATATTCATTTTTATGGGAAAAAAAAATAGGATATACCCATACACTAACAACTGCAACGATGTAATAAACATTTTGGCTTTCCCAAACAGAGATACAAACCCAAATGATTGGGTTAGTGGGCTTCCACTGTACACACAATGAATGTGCATGTGTTTACCCTTGTGGTAGAGTGGCTAAATATAATACAGGCATATGTGTTAATAAAAATAATGAGACAAGTTACTTAGTGGTGTAACTGCACTGGCTTCACGCAGGTTGCCCCTGCAACGAATCAAGCTTCTTGTTTCTGTTTCATATATATTAAAAAAAACACAAAACATTTTATGTTTTCAAGGCAGATGCCTTTTACCTCAATAAATATGACATGAGAGCATATAACCTAGAAGGAAGAGATATCTGCCACTAGTTAAACATTTTCTGGGAAAAAAAAAAAAATGGAAAAAAGGAAAAGAAAATCAAGCTATGCTTACATATGGTATTTAATAAATACCACTAATGGAATGAGCTTCATAATTTATTCTGGGTTTTACCTTTTCATGAACTCTGTCTCATTCCTGCTCATGAAAGATTTTCTGGTGCTTTGGATATATTAAAAGCACATCATCTCTGTCTCCCTCCTCTCAGTTCTGTGTATTCACATATTGATATATTTTGGTGCTGCACATGGCACAGTAATAGCAGTAATACTCTCTGCTTCTGCTCTGCTTTTTGTCTCAAGATCTTGTGCCAAGAGTTATAAAGTGAAGAACCTGAAGTTAGGTTTTTATATTCACTCTGCAGCCCTTAAATTACAGCCTGAGTTTTGGAAATGCTGACTTCAGAGATGGCCGTTGGCAGTGGTGTTGCTCAGGGCACTTAGTGCCAGGGAGAGGTTTTTCACACCAGTGTCTAACCATGACACAGGAGAGCTGTGGCTGTTCTGGCTGCATCACCACGCCAGGTCACCTGTGGATGCACACATTTTGGCCAGATTGAAGAGGGTCACATCACCTGTGACAGGGGCAGCAGTTGCTCCTGGCAGCCACAGGAGGGAACAGGGACAGATGGTAAACACCCAATTTAGTTAAACAACCTTCACTGAGCACTTTGGGAACACCACATATCAGAGCTGGGATTTTCATGGCCTTCCAAATACTTGTCTCATATTCAGGCACATTCTTACCAGCCAAACCTCTTGTGCAGATGCAACAAAAGGCCTCTTTTGATGACCTAATTGAAATGCATTACTCTCACCCCTGCTATGAAATACAGCCTTTTTTATCTCATAAATCCTACCGATCTCCTCAGTATCCCATTGATAAAGTCAGGGTGAGCACAGATCCCACAGCAGCAGTGCTGGCTGCTCTGCTGCTGCAGCCCGGGCAGGGATGCCCTGCAGAGGGGCGGTGGGACCAGTCTGGGAAGGGGAGCACACAGCTCACCCCAGGAAAGGAGGGGTGTCCACAACCTGCCAAGGTTTATTTTTGTTTTCTTAACTGAAACAGCTCTGTTGGTATAAAACATGTGCTAAACCAGGACCAAGCCTTCTAAGAAAATCCCTGCTCACATAGCCCCTATTTAATTCAGCCATCCATCTCATGTTACAGTTAATGGGAATAACATGTGATTTTTCAAAAGACAAACTTTTGGCCAACTTTTCCTTTGTATACAATTCCTTCAGATTTCTCTCTTTTTTTTTTTTTACATTCCTTTCTTTTATTATTGTTAAATTATTTCTATCATTTAATGACAATTTGTTGTGTTAATGCACTCAAGCAAAGGAAAATGGAAAAATGCACACACCAAAAGAGAAGCCTCATTGCTTATCTCATGGCACAAATACTGTTTCTTTAGGCAAGTGTGGTTCTGATAGAGTAAATTATTCTGCCAACCTTTTTTTTTGTTTGTTTCCCTTTTCATCTCAATTTTTTCTTGCTCTATGCTTTGCATATTTTATTGAGAAAACAAACATACTTTGCAGTCCAGAGTCTGGATAGGATGCATTCATATGAGAAAACTTCAGACCATGTGTAGTTTATTTTTTGTGTAATTGATTTTGTAGTAGATAGAAGCTGTGGTATAAACTAACAGGATAATGTTTTTGATCCGTTTCCAATGCTTAATTACAAATCTGCTATAACTAATTTCCTTCGTGTGCTCACAGCTGCTATGCTTTAGTCATTGGCTTATTTTTCTTTGAAAATCTGAAAGGCATTGAGTTTTTCTGTGAAAGTCATCTGCCCTGACTGACTCCTGCAGTCAACTCATTACCACAGTCATTCTGAGAATTTGTATAGCTGTTTCAAACCTTGCATTCAATTATTTTTTTTTTCTAATTAAAAAGAAAACGCTGGTTTGAAGTGCTATGGAATATCTGGCTCATAAGAGCATCAGACAAGTCAGTTTTGCAATACACAAAGCATTTTCAGAAGAGTAGCAGAATTTATTGGATTGGTTACACCATTAATTTGTAAAAGCTACATGTTGTGAAAGAAAACACTAGGTGATGTTGAGATATTTGTTTCATTTTTTTTCTATAAACAAGATGTCCACTTTAAGAGTGTATTTCAATAGGGAAATCTATATAGTTAAATATCCACATTAAAATATATATTTATATATTTATCCTTTGAGGTTTTTTGGGGTTTTTTTTGGGGGTAGCTTTGCAGCTTATTAGCAGCAATGCTATTATATTGCAAGGCATAAAGGGTGGTGGTACCACACCAGTCTCAAATATCTAGTTGGTGTCTTTGCACCCCTCTTATGGCAGAGCAATGCAAAACTCATCCTTTTTCACAGTGTGGTTATGGATGAAAGGTCAGACTGGGTAAACTCCACCAAGTTCCATAGCAGAACTGGGCAGATTATGACCCACAGATGTTTCCTAAAACCTTGTTTTTAATATCATCCTGCTTTTTGTCTTAGGATATGGTGATGTGTCCCTTATTTATTCCAATGAAACCTAATTTGAGCGTATTCTCCTCTGGATCTGAATGTTCTGCTCTCATTAATGTCAACTGCTCCTTAGTAAATCTTCAGGCACTTGAAATAATACAGTCAAATGAGGAGGATTAAGGATGCCTGATGGGTTTAAGAGACACTAGTCCTTATTTTAGAAGAGGCAGCTAAGTTAGGGCTGGGAGAAGATGAATGAAAACATTTTATATCAGTGATTACATGCAAATGTAAATGTATGTAAATTGTTTACATCTCTGTATTCCTCCTCCTCTCTCTGTCTTTCACCCAGGAAGAGACACTATTGTTATTCTAGTCATCTTTCTCTTGATTTTATGATCTAAAAAAGCCATGAAAATTACAAGAAAACGGATTTTTCAGACAACAGTCTCCTGTTCCTCATGTGATTTCACATTGAGATACAGATACTGACAGCATCAGGTAGTTTATAAGTTTTTTCTTTAATTGTATCCTGCAGCACTGAATAACTAAGCAAGTGTTTAAAGTGTCTGACTGTTGTGAGATGATGACTGCAGAGACAACTGTGAACATGAGGCAGCTGTTGCTGGAGATGCTGTATTGTGGGGAGCCCAGCCCTTCACAGAGCCAGGGACACAGCCTTGGGGTGACCATGCAATACTCAGAGGGACATGAAGAGTAAAAAAGAGATGTAAAGGGGTGGCAGAGATCAAGCCTTGTCACAAAGCAGCCAGCTGACGTGCCTCCATGGGATGCCCATGTACTGGAGAGACCCATCATAGGGTCTTTATGAGAGTCTTGCACATTTGTGCTGACACTGGGGCTTTTGACAAGGTTCTTGTTCATATCCTCACACAGTCCCTCACGATAGGCCCGATCCAATTGAAATGTAAAAGCTGGGAGCCAAGCCTGCTACCTCGTGACCACAGGCACGGATGAAGACTCAGAGGGAAACTGATAAATTTCCCTCATTGTCTCAGTGCTCCAAATATTTTGGGTTTTTTTATAACAGGATAAAACCACATCTCATTCTACTAAATGGAGAAACAAACCAAGAATCATTATATAATTCTCTGCTTCCTAAATGCGACAACAAAACTAGCACCTGGCCATATTGTACATTCATAGTTTGGCCTTTTGTGTGGAACGTTGTGGCTGATATTTCTGTGCTATGTAAGGGGATTTGAATATCTCACACCCTGTGGTTTTCTCTCCCCAGGGCAGCTTTGCAAATCCCACCATAAATCAAAATAGCTAGCAGCAGACATCAATGAGCAGATCTGCCTGGTGGTCCCCTGATGCAGTACCATAAGCAGGATCAGATCTGGTTGGGGAAGGAGCAGCCAAGGACTCTTTCTAGGGTACCGTGGTGTGCCCAGGTGCTGCCAAATGTGGTGTTTGTCAGGACGAGGGCACAGCAAAAGGGCATAAAAGGAGGAGAAATGTCAGCTCGAAGAATAACTGAGAAGCACCTCTCCTCAGGGAAAAATGTTTCTTAATAAATATTTTGATTGATTTTTGAGTAATATTTAACAGATGTGGACAGAACAGTCTCCTCTAAAATAAGACACTCTTAATTAAAACAATATTCCTTGTATCCCTGTCTGCAAATTCAAAGAGCTTATTTTAGCTTAGGGATAAAATCAGCTGAAGTGATGGGAAGGATAGCCATCTTCCCAATTTATTTTTTTTTTCAACAGCTACCTCTCATCTCTCAAAATTATTTGTTTTAATAAGAAATCCTGCCGTCTGAAGTCGATTTACAGGAAGCCTAAAGCTGTGGGTTGCAGACACTTTCATAAGGGCTATTTATTTTTTTAGCAGTTGACAATAAAAAAAAAAGTGCCAGTCTGTTCCATATGCAAAGCAAAAGATTAACCAGAAGAGGAATACTAATAAATTTTGTTCCTTCAGGAATGAGCCAGAAGAGCTGTGGCTTCAATTTGATTTAGCTGAACACCATTGCCCATTGCTTCATAATGCAGGGTGCTGCACTCCCAGCGGGTGGTATCACAAAGAGCATCATTTTCAGGGAAAATTACATGTAGAATTGTATCTACAACTGGCATGCATAATTACTCCATGTTTTCTCCAGAAGGGATTATCCTGTGGCAATAATTATGTCAAAAAAGTGCCCCAAAGAATAATATTTCAGACAACTGCAACCATCAAACGAACACGCTGTATATTGTGTGATTTTTCCCCTCTGAAAGCTCTCAGTCATATTTGTATCTTGCCTGCCTAAGACCTCCTCCAAGGGAAGCAGCAGATTGTTTCTGATGATAGCACATATATCAAAGCAGGGATGGCGAAGCTGGCCTGACCCAGCTCTTGCAGCAGCCCTGGCAGGGCTGGCTCAGAAGTGGAGCTATGCTTGGAATTTGCCCCGAGCAAAAGATGCCACCTCTAATATACAGAACTGTCATGAATTTGGTTTTTGTCATAAATGAAGCATGGGTCTGTGCTTTAATTTTCCTCACTGCCCTCTGTCAGGTAATAACCATAAATATTGTCCTGAATCATTAAGTCACAACCTGAAATGTGATCCTGCCCAGTTCCCAATCAGACAGCCATCTGGAAGATGAAAGAAGTCTATTTTCGCTTTAGAATGATCCAGACTCTAATTTGTAGTAACAGTCTTAACAGGCTGTTTTGGAGACATTAACCAGAGACTGGTTGCAGTTGCTCAAGGAGGGGGCATTGTATATGCTGTCTAAAGCATTTGTCACAGGCAAAATACCTGCTTTGAGCTTGCAGCATATGTGGCTTTTTTATTCCACCTCCATGTTTCTAAATGGGCATAGGTTATGTGTCCAGGGTAACTGGAAATATACATTGTCGTAAAAAATGCCAACACGTTTGTGGGAAACAAAATAGCATTTCCATATAGCTAACAGTTGTACTGCAGGTCGTATAAATGCCTTCTATCTTAGGGTTAATTCCATGCTGAAAGCAAATATTTTTTACATACATACACATATATTTATACATACATATATCTTATGATTTTCTGGCTACTGGAAAATACTGGCTATTTCCACCATCAAAGTGCCCTTTTATTGCAATAGCAAAATATTTTTTAAAAGCCAAGGACTAATCAAACAATTATGCAGTTGAGCAAAAGCACTGTCAATCAAAGAGCTTCCCATTAGGTATCTGAAGCCACTGCCCCCTCCTGACCCACGCTACCTTCAGTTAGTGAAGGACATCAAAGACCAGCTGGTCTGTAATTCAGAAAAAGAAAGTAGCAGATTAAATGGGAAGCACGTGCATCATCTCTCCTTGCCAAGACACGGGAATGATGCATTTCTGTGCTTCCCTAATGGCTGCAGGTGTCCCTGAGCAAGCCTCATAAGGACTCATTTTTCCCATGGTGGAATTAGGACAATGCAGTGGTCCAGGAGCATAGTGGATCCATCACTCCTGTATGCTGATCTTGTGACTACTGTTGCTAGGCTTAAAATTAAGCCCAAATTAAATTGTTTCAGTACAAAATGTCAAAAAGCTACATCCTTACTTGTGAGTGACAGGTAACTTCATTGTAACTCTCTCCATTCACTTCCAAAGAGGAATTCAGAGATGTTTCCCTCATTCTTAAACAGAGGTGAGAGCACGATTGGTATTCATGTGTCCCTGTTCTCCAAACCTGCCAATTAAAGGTGGATGCAGAGGCAGAGGAATACATCTAACAGCAGACATGTCTCAAGCAGAAGTTCAGAGAGTTGATTGTCTGAGTCTGCTATTTTCCTTGAGGTTTTATCATCCTGTGTTACATTTCCCTTAAAGCTTAGAGAAAGCATTTGCTACAAGGGATGTATGTATGTGAAAGATCTTAGCCCAGAGATTTGGAAATGACCAGTGATCTAAAACAGGTAGAGATAACTGAATCTGCAGCCTTATGAATAAGCACTTCTATTTTTCTAAAAAACTCTTGAGTTAGATAGAAGTGGTGCAAAGAGAAGATAAAGAGCAGAATAAAGGCTAATTGCTGGCACCTCTGCGGTGCAGATACATGATAAATCAAAGAATCACAGAATCACAAAATTCCCAACCCACCTCACTGCACAATCACTCAATCCACACTTCTCAAGCTTGGCTGTGAGGATCCCATGGGAGACAGTATCAAAAG
>JANHGL010009315.1:0-17601 GCA_024611195.1 Ceyx melanurus | reverse complement strand
TCCTCCAGATGCTTAGAGATGGCAGCAAGGACAAGCTGTTCCATCACCTTTCCAGGGATGGAGGTGAGGCTGACAGGAATGTGGCAAATGTGCATGTCGCAAATTTAAATCTCCATTCTGGACTTGAATAGACAAAACAGTTGCATAGCAGGAGAAAGGAAATTCTGATCCACTGTCTGGATCAGAAACTGATGGAAGAGTGAAATCATGGATGTCCTGGCACCAGGAGAGCTGTCTGTGTTGACTTCCAGAGGGCTCACATTCAGCCACAGAAGTGAAGAAGTCTGTGGAAAAGTCAGATTTGGATCCCTATTTCTATAACCAAGAGACTATTTCCCTTCCCTATTGCAAAGTAAACATGTCTGAGTAGCAGCCATCAAAAACTAGCAGAAGTACAAAGCACCGAAAGCTTTGCCAGTATTGTCTTTCAAAAAATATATAAAAGTAGCTTTTAAAATTATTTTTTTAAATGTGAAAGCATCCATGATATACTATTACAGTCAATGGATCAAAAATAAGGTAACAAACATGACATGGTGTATCATACCATGTCTAGTGAAAAATGTCCACTGCAACCCTTTGAAATTGTTTACTAAGTTTTAATTTTGGTTTTTTTTAAAGACATAATTTGGGCAAAGCACAGTTGTGATAATAGGGAGCATGCTGGGTCTTTCTACATTCCATGGCTGTAATAATGAAGCCATTAAATTACTAGGTCAGAGGCCCCAATTCTCAAAAAAATAATACCAGTTTATTATTTCTAATCTTATTAAGTTAGAAAGTTGTCTTGAGATGTAATGTCAACCTGTAATGGCTGAAGTATTGATTATATTAACCCAATGCTCATGGATAATTCAAACAACCTGATTTAATCTAATTTCTGTAATTTTTAAAACAGTCCAGCCCAATTTATTTATTGCAAACTTACCCAGAATTATTTCTATAAGTAATGAAAATGTATTATAGCATTTACTAAGAATAAGCCACTAAAAGATTTCATGACTATCGAGTGGGGTTTTAACCCCTTTCTTCTTTATCTTTCTTGAGTCATGAATCCTCTTTTTTAATCTTTCCTGAATCTTCTGCTCTATTTTGGAAGCATATATCTGCAAATTTCAGAGCTATCTATGGACTTGCTTTGTTCACCATTTGATTTAAATTGATGGGTCCTTTGAAGATCTTACTTAGACACGTATAACAAACAATATCATTTCAGCTCTGTCATATTTCAATTATCCCCAGCTTTCTACAATACCTACACTAGCAAGGGAGACAGTGTAAAATTCCAGAAACTCCAATGTCACTTGGTTCCTGGAGCAAATTTTGGAATTACTTTAATTTGCTCTATAGTTTATAAGACATATATTGGTGCATGTGTGTGCATGCAGAAGTGCTGCAGATGCACTTATACTTGCAGTCACACATGGATGTGCTCCAAGGTCCATTAAGCTCAATGGGAATCATTCCATTACTTCACTGAACTTTGGATCAAGCCCTAGGGGGACTGGTTAATTTTAAATATACATTTTCTAACACTGTTTCTGATCTTCCCTGCTGATTTCGCTCTGCACCACTTCCCTGGTTTCCATCCAGAAACCCCAGCTTGAGAAAAACTGTGTTTGGGGATTTTCCTGTGCCTCCTTTCCTGACTTCATCCCTGTGGCTTTCCTATCAAAGCACTACATGCATTAAGAAAATTAATGTGACTTAAGTTACTGAACCAACCTGAAGGCTAGTTCACTCAAAAATATTTCCTATAAGGATATTTATTAGCTCAGAAGACATGTGTGGGCAGAGCATGTTATTTAATGACCTGTAATGCCCAAATAATGATCACAATAAATCAGTACTCATTACTATGTAAGGGAGGTCTGGATCAAGTGACTCAATAGGTAATGAGGTCTAATTTAGTGCCTTGGTATTATTTTACAGAGTATTTGGGGGAGGGAAGCAGGGGCTGAAGGGGGTCTAATTTCCTCAGATTCCTTGTGTGATGATGAGCCTCTAACTTTGGTCAGTTGCTTCAGTGAGGTGTTAGAAGTCAGGCCTTTAATTGCTATTGGCTGCTTTTGGCTACATTAAGTGAATAAATATTTAAGGTCTGAACCTCTAACACAGAGTTAAATGGAGCAAGACTGGGGCTAAATTCAATATAATGGGATACAGGGAGGGGAAAAAGCATTTAGGTAGAACAAAAATAATTTAGGTTCTTCCTCATGAATGGGTGAGAGATGGATGTGTGGGACAGGGAGAACAGTGACTTGATTTCCAGGCAGCAAAACTCAGGATCTCAGAGGGACCAGCACAGTCCCTAGAACCCAGGCAAAAATGCTAAAAGGCACCTTGGTTTTCAGCCTTTACTCTGTGCTGAGACCCCAAAGGTCTTACTCCTGCTCTCCTGCCTCACACCTCTAGGGTGGGACTATTCCCTCCATCACTGGTAGGCATCCCTCAGTCACTCACAGGGAAGAAAAGGGGAACACACAACACAGAAGTAGGGGACCCCAAGGTCCCCTTTTCATCCCCGCCTGTTGTTGAAGTAGCCTGTGTGCACCAGGGCCCAGAGACAGCCTCCTTTATAATGACACATGCATCCCAGAAGCAAGCTAGTCCTCAAGTAAGTACATCTTCTGAAGTGTTTTTTCTCCCTGCCTCCAAGTTTTTCATCTATGTCTGGAGGTTAGTTGCATGTCAACTTCTAAAATGAGTAGTGAGCATGAGATGCAGAGCTTGCTATAGCCAGGGTCGCTAGGTGAATTCCTTCAGAGCTGAAATCCCTCCAAAGTTAATTACTTCACCTTCTGGAATGGCCTAGAGTGATTCCTTTTCTGGGAATTCACAATTTGGGAATTAAAGCTGAACTGTCCCAAATTGTGAGTCTTTGAATTTCAGGAATACAAGGGGCTTCCAATTGCACATGAGGATCTGACCCCAGTAGCTGGGTGATGTCAGCCTGTCTCCTCAGTGTAACAGTTCAGGAAAAGAATGGTATATTCTTTAGCATGGATAGAGACAAAATGTCATTCATAGAAATGCATACTCCTGGTGGAAAAGAGACTTTGTGCCAGCTCATCTCCAAGCCTCTGCTTGTGGCTGTTATGTCTGGATGTTAGGAACTGATGAGACTCATGGGGGATGTCAGTACAAATCCTGCCTAGAAGATTGAAGTGGAAACTAAAACGTTTTCTATACTCTAATAGGAACAAAGAAACCATGTCAAATTTTTTTTGCATTACAGTTTTCCTTCCTTTTTCCCCATCTTTCTCTCTCCAGTAAGAGAGAGTGAGAAGTGGGGAATCACTTAGTGAGTTCAGTCCCATTCTGTTTCAAGACCAAGCCTTATTAGATGACTTTGAACAGATGCAAGAGACAATCCCTATTTGAGAAGTGTGGAAAGGGTTTGTGAAAAGTGAAAAAAAAAAAAAAGAGAGACAAATGAAAGTCCTGAAAAGAACATGATGTGTGAAAAAAATTAGGAAGAGTAAACAGCAAGAGCTGTACAGGAGAAAGCAATGTGTGCAGAAGATTATGTTTCTTCTTATTTCAGAGTAGGAATGAGCCATATTTCTGCAGTGAGTATCATTTTAGATGGGAAGTAGATCAGATACAAACTAGGCTGTCTGACCATGAGCTCTCACAGAATGTCAGGGGTTGGAAGGGACCCAGAAGATCATCTAGTCCAACCCCCCTGCCAGAGCAGGGGCACCTAGACCAGGTTACCCAGGAACAGATCCAGGCGGGTCTTGAATGTTTTATGAATTCCCCAATCATAGCTCGAGAAAAGCTTCATAGCTTATTAGACAGCAAAGACACCAGACACAAAATACAGAGACACTGGAAATCAGATTTCATAGATCTTACTGTTTAGAGTTTTAATTCTTTATTTTCACTTGTATAATTTGAAGGGACTCTACAAAGTAAGTTAGGAAATCCTGGAGAGATTGAGGTACTGAGCAGACTCCAGGACTGAGATAATATACAGGTGTCCCTTTTTTATTCCAACTCCTTTTCCATTCTCTTCAAAGCCTCCCTCTGCTCTTCTGAAGGTTATCTGAGTACTGCTAACCTTAAAGGTTGCTGGTTATTGAGGGACCACCTGTCTGATAATGCAGTCTTATTTGGGGCTTGCTTTCCTTCATGTTTTTGTTTCTGAATAAAAAGAAGCTTCTTTGTTTTAGGTGTGGGTACAGGCTGAAGTGAAATACCCGAAGGTCTGGATGTCTTTTTGACGTCTCCAGTCAGCACCGATTCCTTACTGTCTGGAGGCCTTTGACACAGCAATCTATTATTTCTTGGTTTAATTCTTTATGCAAGGCTTTCCATATTGATTATCTAACATCATTAGTTTTGGTCATTCCATACAAGAGACAATGGAAAGATCAATTTTAACCATATGAGCTAAAGGAACTTGCTCTTAAAGCACCCAGGGACTGGAATCATTTATCTTCTGCTCTGTGAATCATAAATCTTTTACAAGTGCAGCATTAGATTCATTGTTCGCTACAGCCACATGTGATGTAGTCAGGGATCATTGTAAAAGCGTCCTACATTGCAATGTGAGGCTGTACCCATAATGCATATTAATGTACATTATTGTCATGGAAATTGTCATGAGCTGCAGCAGAATGGTCTGTACAAATCATCAATTGTTTTTAATTTGGTGGCCAAACTGGAATGAGAGAACTTGTTTCTTTTAGACCTAGTATGGAAAATATTTCCTTCCTCAACTAATCAAAAAATGTTTTGCATCCAAGAAAATGTGGGCTTTTTCAAGCTTTTTTAGTGAAAGCAAAGGGAATTTGGAAAGGAGGAGCTAGCTTCACAAAGGGATTTTGGTGACATTTGCAGAATTGGACAGAAAATGGGAGGCAGTCCATTTATATGCAGTAATCATGCAAATAACAGTGGATAAGGCTCTCACGCAAAATATAGGAACATATTGTTTAGGCCCACGCCTGCCTGTTTAGGGCATAGGAAAGATGGGTAAATGCTTAGCTGCAAAGACTCTCTTAATCACACCCATAAAAGTTGTATTGCTTTTCAAGATAATTTATTCAAATACAAGAGGAAAGTTTTGAGCCATGGTCTCACATCCTAAGTCCCTGCTGCTGGAAGGAGTGGAAAGACAAGATACATCTAAACTTCCCCTCGGAGCCTGTACTGAGGTTTTCCAAACGAACTTTAAAACAAACCATTTATCATTCTTGTGTAACCAACTAACAGTGTCCAAACTCTTACAGATGCTTCAGCAGGAGATGACTGGGACAAGCCATTGTCAGAAAGTTCAAGCCTCAATGACCTAAGTTAATGGAGCTCTTCCATGGTACTGTGATTAGAGCTTGTCACTTGGAAGGGACATGATCATAAGCAATGGGCCAATCTAATAAAGGGACATTTCTGGCTACTTCTGACCAAAATTAAGAGAGCTGCACAAAAACAAGAGGAAAAGTTCCTGGGTTGGTGGCTTTTTGTACATGCCTTCTAAAGGCATCTGACTCAGTTTTCCAGTCTCATAGGTGTGAATCATGTTGCCTCAGATTAGCATACAAATCTAAGTTTTTCCAGAAAAATGTATGAGCTGGAGCTTTAGGGATATTTCAAATTCAGGTTTTGTTAACAATAAAAGTGGGAGAAGAACCTAAAAACTACTAATTTTGTGGGTCGTTTTGTTAGGTTTTTTTTAAGCTCATTGGAAATTACTTTTCATTTTTTAAAAAATATTAATGTTTTCAAGCAAGAGTTTGACTCCTTCCCCAAGAGTTTCAATCAAGAATTTTTATCTTTCCCCCCTGCTTGGAGTCTTTCAAGAATTTGCTGTCACATACCTCCAGACTATAAAGTGCTGAGGAATATAACTGAAGAATAACAGTACTGATGTCATTCAAACATGTCACAGCATGCCTGTCAAGGTATGTCAAGTCATAGCATGTCTCCTTCATTACAGAGAAGTAATGTCACGTTGATAATTCCACCACTCTCACAAAATATCTGTTAGTAATTTAGAGATTTTAGATATTCTGGCCAATGTTCAGCTGGTGGTATTCGATGGAGCTTCAAATTCTTGTCTTGAGACCTATGCTGAGTCCCAAAAATTGAAGACCTAGGAAGCAATGAGAACACAGCATTGTTAAAGTGGTGATAAAAATAAGCCTCAAAGCTTTTCCTTTATCTTGGACTATGATACTTAAGAATGGAACTTCAAACTTGCCCCCAGATTGAATCATAGAACCATAGAATGTCAGGGGCTGGAAGGGATCTCGACAGATCATCTAGTGCAACCCCCCTGCCAGAGCAGGGTAACCTAGACCAGATCACCCAGGAGCAGATCCAGGTGGGTCTGGAATGTCTCCAGAGAGGGAAACTCCACAACCTCCCTGGGAAGCCCCTTCCAGGCTCTGTCACCCTCACTGGGAAAAAATCCCTCCTCATGTTTACATGAAAATTCCTATTCCTCAGCTTCCACCCACTGCCCCTTGTCCTGTCATCAGGAATCACCAAGAAGAGCCTGGGTCCATCCTCCTGGCACTCACCCTTTATATATTTATAAACATTGAAGAGGTCACCCCTCAATCTCATTTTTTCCAAGCTAAAGAGCCCCAGCTCTCTCAGCCTCTCCTCATAAGAGAGAGAGGGGGGGGCTCCACCCCCTTAATCATTTCCGTGGCTCTGTGCAAGACTCTCTCAAGCAATTGAATATCGAATGTATTTTCTTTTTTGTTTGCTTGTTTTCTTTCAGCTCTTTCGAGACAGTGACAGATAAATAGATAACTGCAATGCTGAGAAAAAGACAGCCAAAATTAAGGGCTGAGATCATCCAAGAAAGCCTACTTGAAAAGTCACACATGCAGTAGTTGCATGGGGTTAAATGATGGAGGAGCTGGAAGAGGATGTATAATGTGTTATTACATGATCAGAGGTATCACCACTGCCTTTGTGAGCAGCTAGAAGGAACCTCTCAGCAATGGCTTTGCAGTGAAGGATTTTATCTGGGAAATGCTGCTTTTTGCTCTCAGGAAGCTCAGCCGCCTTTGTAGACCTGACAGCAGCAGTAACAATGTGATTACAAGATGGATGTTTGGGGTGAGAAGCAATTACATAAAGGGGAGACCCTCTGCAACTACACTTGGAGCCGATAAAGTATTGGCTCAGAGGCAGAACCTTTTATTCCAACATGCCTCAAGATAGAATCCAAGAACCATAGAATGGTTTGTGTTAGAAGGAAGATTTAAATGTTATCTAGTCCAACCCCCTTCAGTGAGCATGGACATCTTCAACTAGATCAGGTTGCTCAGAGCCCCATCCAGCCTGACCTTGTATGTCTTTAGCAATGGGGCATCTACCACATCTCTGGGAAATCAGTTCCAGTGTTTTACTCTCATTGTAAAACATTTCTTCCTTCTGTCTAGATTAAATATCCCCTCTTTCAGTTTAAAACCATCACCCCTTGTCCCATCACAACAGGCCCTGCTAAAAAGACTGTCCTCATCTTTCCTTTAGGCCACAGTAAGGTCTGTCCAGTTCCATGCTGAACAACCTGAACCCTTTCAGGCATCAGAACATTTTGCTCGGAAAATTCCTTCCAGGAACAGATTAGTTCCTCTGTGTTGTTACCCACTAGCTCTTACGCATCAGGGTGTTGATCTTGGAGCCTCCTACAAAATGGAAATAGTGATACTCCTTTTTACCCTCAGGTACCTCACATACTGTCACAATGACTCTTAAAAGTGAGTGAGTGAGACAAATTAACCACAACCACAACCATACAACAAAACCAGAATCATGAAGAGCACAGGGTGGAATATATTCTGTGCTGTGCCCTGATGTTAGTCCTTCCCAGGTCCCAAGGCTTTTTCCAGGTACAGGCCTATGTATCCCACCCCAGTGAGGCCTTGGGAAGTGCAATATAGCTGTAAGGAGTGATGAGATTTAGATCCTGCTGTGTAGATGGGAAGCTTCTGAGGTGAGCTTTGGGCCTCATCAAGCTTAAAAGACTTCCAGGGAAGTCAATTCCCAAATTAGCCCATCTATCTAACTGTCAACACTTTAGAAGAAGCATCTAGAAAGCCAGTTTGAAAACATAACATTGTACTGCAGTCAGGCCTATTGCAAAATTAAAGTGCATAAGGGAAAAAAATAATGCCTTTACCTTTTCAAGGAAAATATTAATTTCCATTCTTCTGTTTGTTCAGAGCAAGGGCAAAAAAAATAGAAAAGAAAAACTTAATTTTCAGCTTTCTAGAATGAAATGGCAGTTTCCCTGCTATGAAAAAAAAATCCATTTGTTTTTCTACAAGCATTTTAGAGAGAAAAGTTGAAATTACTGTTTTTTAATGAAACAATTGTAAAAATTATATTTTCCATCTGCTTTGCTGGAGGTGAGAATTTGTAGCTATACACATGTCTTCTGTGGCTACTCAAGGAGTCAGATGGAGATCATTTGGCTGCCTGGGTTTCCTGTTGATGCTGCTCCTATATCTGAAGTAGTTCTGGCAGCTGCCAGTGCAAGAGCAACAACCATCTGTTCACGCTGTTTGCTGCTGGGTGATACCACAGGTTCAGCTCTTGCAGAGCAGAACCATCAGCCTTTGCATGGGAGGGGATATCACCATACTGATGAGCAACACCCCCCAACCCAGCCAGCTGCTGTACACGTGTAGCTTCTACTCCACCACCATTACTTGTTGGCATCCACTTCCAAGAGGGCCCTTTGAGAAATCCAGGTCTCCAGGATAGAGAACATAACCAGACCAACACCTTATTGATGGTATTATTTGCATTGCAGCAGTGTGAGATTATTGTGAAAAAAGAAGCTCCTAACACCAAAGTACAGACACGGGAATGAGTTCCTCCAGGCACCAGGAGGTTTTTCTGCCTGGAGCAGCAGGTGGGATATCCCACCAGCAACCCCATAATCATTGCTGGATGCTAGTGGCCCTGTAGAGAAAACAGCTCTGTGGAAGGCTTGCTGGAAAATCCTAGTCCTGACTGGAGCTGAAGCACCACCAGCAAACCAGTGAAGCACCAGGTTTGAACTTCATACTGTACCATGTTGCATAGCTGTTAAATGCCTTTCCTGTGGCCCAGAGGCTCAGAAATTGTTACTAATCCTCTTTACAGTTTCATATTTTTAGAAAGCTACTCTGTCTTCCTGGTATCTGTCATTTGCTGTGGCTGCTGGGATTTGATGCCTCTGGAGTAACCATGGGGCTGGAGAATAGTAGGGGCTGGATGCTCCCAGGAGCCTGGACACTGAGAAGCTGATGGGAAGCAACCTGCCCTGGGACTGGTCACGTGCTAAAATGTCAGTACAAGGTCTCTGAGTGCCTGGATGCTCTCTGCAAGGGTACCATTCCAATTCTTCCACAGCTACATAGTGTGAAGTTTCCATCACTCCTCATTCATGGCCCTTGGACTTAGCTCTGCAAGGCGGACGAGGTGGGCATATGTTTGGACCCTGCTGATCCCCATGTTTCTGGGTGGGTGTTGGTAGATGGTTGAGGGGTGGGGGGATCAGAGTTGCTTTAATATTCATAAAGCTGGGACTGGGGAGGAAAATAATCCACTAGCAAGAAATCCTAGATTTAACTAGAGAAAGTTTTGGGTCTGATTATGAAGAGAACACTGGAGGTGACCATTTCTGGTTGCTGTTAGCACGCAGCAAATTGAGGCATTGTAGTTTTATCTGTTACCAGAAAAGCCCTCTACTTTAAAAAAAAAAAAAAAGTAGGAGCCCCACCGTCTCATTTTTAACAAGGACCAGCTGAAAAATGAAGGCAAGCAGCACACAGACCATCTTATGTCTGCCAGTTCATTTCCTGGCCCTGAAAGAAAAAAAAAAAAGGAGAAAAAAATCCTCTTGTTTCCTCTCATGCAGGCCAAACATGGCAAAGCACCAGGGGAATTCTGAATGGAATCAATTGCACTTGTTACTAACTGAGTTTTCTTTTATTCTTATATTACCAAGACCTGGATATTCAGCTGCAAGCAATTATAATGAAGAGTTACTGAGTAATGGTTTCCAGATTGCTCCATGATGGGGCATTAATTGAAAGGGACAATTTAAGAGCTTAGGCCATGTAAAAGCATTTCTTATTCTGTCAGATCGAGACATTTCTGCATATGAGAGGCTGAAATGCTCAGAACTGATAAAG
Source organism: Ceyx melanurus (assembly GCA_024611195.1). Classification (NCBI taxonomy): domain Eukaryota; kingdom Metazoa; phylum Chordata; class Aves; order Coraciiformes; family Alcedinidae; genus Ceyx; species Ceyx melanurus. The sequence goes on along the minus strand of JANHGL010009315.1, from coordinate 7,450 downwards.
ACTTAATAGTAGCCACTTAAGTGAACATTTGGAGAAGGGATTTTACATTTAAGGGATCAAGAATAATTAAAATAAAGTATAGAGTCAGGATTTTATTAGGAATCAGAATGTGAATGTTATCAGCAGCCTGGTAATTCTTCTTGGAGTTACACTGAATTTGTGTGTGGGGAGGGGGGAGATGACAAAAGGGTTTGGCCTCTTATCTTGTTTTCTGATCTCCCCTTAGTCCTTGACTCTAAGGAGTGAAAGGCCCTATTGAGTCCCAAAGAATCAAAGGCAAAATTTCCTATAAAGTTAGCAGGATGAGTTCAGAAGGATAACATTGCATTGCTGGATATCTGCCATATCCTAAATACTAGTTAAGAGAAAGTACTTCCATACTGAGGAGATGATTCCCAATATAACAATCAGCTTCAAGTATCACAGTGGATAAATGAGAGTTTTAACTCTCCTGTAGCCAAGCAAACACAAGAAAAATAACTTGGAATACACTACTGAAATCTGGGTTTGTTTGTTTCAATGAATGGATGAAGCCCTGGAATTTGCAAGCTGTCCAAGCAATATTGTATTCAGTATGATATAACCAGTGTTTCATAGGTGCTATATAAATATTTATCTGTACCCAACTATGAATTAAAACTTTTTTTTTATTATTCTTCAATCAATATTTTATTGCCTTAGTAATTGCTACAGATAATACAAATAAAAAATTTTACCCTAGGTTAGTTAGTCTTTCTAGGTTTTTCTGTGAATTTATATTAAACAAAAAATGACTACTAATCAAGATAAATATTTCCTTTCCTAATACATTGAGTCACATAGGAATAATTCTGGGAAGAAGGACGGGGGGAGGAATTTTATGTCTCGGGCTTCTGCCATTATCTAACTTGGACAGATGGAAGCTCAGCTAGTTGTTATTAAATCACTGGAATGAAGGTGGACACCACTGCTCCTTGCTCTCAGGGTGGCAAAACCCACAAGTGCCTGCTCTGCTGGGAAGCCTTGAGCAAGCGGTGTGGGAGATGCACACAGAAGCCCTGTGAAACGGTGGTGAAGTAAACAAAAAAACCAAACCCAAAACAGTGCACCCTATCCCCTGAGGCATACAGGTCTCTGCACCAGGGTGTGCACCGAGGAGGTAAGTTTGGCCTCTGGCTTTTCTGCCTCTTCTCCTAGCACTGTCAGTCCCTGGCACAGCAGAGGTGCAGAGACTGATGATGAGAAACCACAGAAACTGTGGGGGAAATGTCTAGGAAAAGCAGGACAGAGCCAGGATGGTCTTCCTTTGGGTCAGAAGAAAAAGGCAATAAAATAAAATATATATTCAATTAATACCTGGAGAAGAAAAGGTGTGCAGTGCTACTTCACAGACGCCACAGGAAAGCAGGCTACTGCAAAATAGAAAATTAGGAATGGCTTTCCCTATTTCCCTCAAAACCATGCATCTGTATTCAGTATGAGGGCTTCTTAAATCAATGCGGTTGCTTTCTTCATTGACCAATAAGCTAACATCAGGAATTATGCTGGTCTGCAATTAGTCAGAAATTCATCCAGCAAACCCACACATACAGAAAATAAATGAAATTTTTTTTTCTGCATTATTATTAAAAGCAGAGGAAAACATTATTTGAGAACAAATAATAAGCATCATTAAAAATAGCTTATGGGAGAGTAGAGGTCTGGGAGAGAGGTGGCTGTTCTTGTTCATCAGTTTAGGTTTTCCCCCCCAAGTCCAACTCTGCTTTGAAATGTAACACATCATTAAGGAATTTGTAGTTACAAAGTTCAGACATTTGCTTCTGACAGTAAGCATGGCCACTGCTGTTAACAGAGCAAAACCATAACCACTCCTTCCACTTTACCCCTACTCCAAAACAGCAAAAATCCCGATTAGCAGCCAGGGTAAATATGGCAGCCAACCAGAAGACTATCCAAGGCGAAGTTTGGTCAAGCTATAAAACTGTCAGAAAAAAACCTAGAAGTAAAGCTTGATGCTGAATTTTAAGTTTAGAATAATAGTTTAACCCAAAGAAATATGAATCTGATAACAGCTAAGGAAGCAGTCTGGGATTTTCATTAGTCACTTGCATAAAGGGGGTGATGTTGCTGACGGGAGTTTGGATGCATAATAGCACAGTGGTGAAATGTAAAAAGGGGCAGAATGGTTTGAATCCTGAGAAGGAAAAGCGAAGGGGGAAGTATATTTGTTTTTAAAGGCAATTTTACTTTAAGTCACTCAAGTGTTGAAAGACTTACTGTTCTTGCAAGTTCTAGGCTGGACCACTCTGGTACAGCATAAAAGGTCTTCTATTTGTGTAAAGGGAATGAACATGTGCTCAGTGCCACAAAAATTAATGAACAGTAAGAAAAGTTATTTTTCCCTCAATTCCCAAAATTGTTTGTTTGTTTGTTTCGTGATTTTTTTTGGTTGTTTTTTTTTTGTTGTTTCCTAAGGAAAATTCTGTGATCCCATTATATAATGGAAAGTCAAATGCCTCAAGGTAAACGAGATCATTAGAATGATATCTTTCTTGCCTTAAAAATTTCAGTTGCAAAAAAAAAATGCTAATAAACCTCAAGCCTCAAATTGACTTGGAGATGGTGTACTCATTTTTTCTGTCTGAAAAGATCGTTGCATAGTTGATCCCTATGCATCTTAACTTTGTGACACCCACGTTTTAGTCACGCTCAGCCTTTCTGAGAAATAATAGTAATAATAACAAGCAGACAGGAGGTTGCCTCATGACCCTTTCTCTGTAATGAGCAAAGTTATTTTGGTTGAATATTTTCTGCTCTGCAAAGGTCTTGAAAGCACTTATACATAACTCCTGGCACCAGTCCCACACCTTAAATGGTATTTCCAATGTGGCCGAATGTGAATTGCTCACCTAGGCAGGATTAAACCGTTCATTGTCTACTTGCTGCATGTATGTGTATAGATGTGGAAGTGCAGATGTTGATTTCCTGTACATTAGCATATCTTTCATGAAGTCCTAGTGCCCTAGTGATAGAGAGCGTGATTGTTATTTGTTTGCAGTGAACCAGAGAATTCTTCTCTTCTCCGTGTTACACAGCATTGTGCCAGACTGTTTATACACAATTTCCTAAAGCTCTAAAACTCAGCTCTGGTGTTTAAAGGTCAAAGGGAAAGCTGCTTTTAGTGGAAAGAAGCTGACAAAATCTTTTGATTAATGCTCTTTAGTTATATTTTGAGGGTCTACTTCAAAACAAAATCAATTCACACCTAATTAGTGAGATTTTTACTTGAGGGAAGAAAACAACAACAACAAAAAAAAAAAAGGGAACACCACCATGTATAAATGTATGAAGGAAAAATCAATGCAAGTTCTTTTTGTGTGTGTGATTTATAATTTATGTAGTTTTCCTTATGAAACTCGACCTTACTGGATGCTCAGAAAGAGCAAACTAGGAAATAGCAAGTTACATATGTTAGATAACATGCCACATGCAGTCATGTTGATACACAGTGGGTTTGTAGCTCAGAGGAATCATTAGCTCCCTCTCACCTCAGACATCCTCAAAGGAAGCTATAAACAGATCCACACATTATGAAGATGCCATTGTTTGACAACTGAGTGATAGAAGGAGTTACCTGTAGAGCCTCTGCCTCACAGTATGCCTCACATATTTCCTGTATGGAAATTTTATTTTGGTACATATTAAAACCATACCAAAATGCTTCAGGGTCTTCCATATCTCTACAGGAGAATTGCAGTCCCTGAGCTCAGTCTGGCCTTCCAGCTGTTTACAAGAATGGTGTCATCCAACAATGGAATGGATAAGAAACCATGCAACTAAAATACACCCATCCTACTGCAAATGGCAGTATTCTGACACACTCACAGGGATCAGTTTGTCACAAGCCATAAGCCCTGCTTGCACAATGTATTTGCCAAGGACCTGCAGAGTGTATTGCCATGTGAAAACTGAAGTCTATTTTGTCAGCACTTGTGAAGCAAAACCTAAATACAACAGATAAAATGTTCTTCATTATAGACTTACCATGCTGTGATTAGAGATCACCTCACTCCAAGCACTAAACCAGGAGAGCAGCAGGGACTGTTTTGCTCATGCTTTATCCAATCTGCTCAACTGACACTGAATTTACAAAATATGCTTTGCTGTCTTGACATGCCAAGCATTTTTAGTTTGGGCTCCAGTCCAAGCGCAGTGCTAGATGTCTGATACTTTGCATGGAGTCATCATATTTTCTTCCTCACATGCACTTTTCATTCCTGCATAAGCTTTAACTAACCCCTTCATTAAATTAGGAGTTTGAAGAGCTTTCTCTTTTAAACCTTGAAGTCTGCAGGTTGTTTGACAAGTGCTGGACACTTGACAACACCTTTTTAAGTTTGACAGTTTCAGCTTACAAAGTAACATTAAACCACTGTATTCACTTGGTTAGTTCCATTCATTTCAAGACCATTTAATCAAGCTTGGCAAACACATTTGAGAAATAAATATACCAGGAGACACATACAAGGCAAGAAATCCACATTCTTCAGCTTATTTACTAGTAACCCTTGAACAGTAGCCATCTAGCTTCTACCTAATCCCTATTAAGGTGGGTTTTTTTCTCCCTCACATCAAAAATCTAGCACTCTGACCTTAATGCAAAATGATAGATTAATGTTACACATGCTGTTCTTAAACCTCAGTCACTCTGCAATGAGGGCAGGATTAGAAGAGAAAGTATGGACTGAAGGCACCCAGCAGATTTGGTGATTTAATTGCCTGAGCTTCTGGTGTGCAGGCTTAACTTCTGCTGAAATAATGTCTTTTTCCTATCAAAAGAAGTCTGTTTGAAATTAATTTCTTTTCCTGAAGCCCTACGTAGAACACCTTCAGTTTTTATGATACTTTGTGCATGACAGAGGTGTTTGTTTGCCTTATTGCTTTCCAAACATTAATCTAAAGATGTTTGCCGTGGCCACTTTCTGCATCTTGTTTTGGAGATGTCTTGATCAATTAGTGCAATGTCACAGTTACATGTAGTTATTGTATCTCCAGCTGCAAGCTGTTAATAATAAACTTACCCACAGAACAAACCTGCCATATGGTTGATGGTCAAGCAAGGCTAAAATATGCATTAGGGAAAAAAATGCAATGTCAACATGAAGCTGGATATGGTTTATTGGATTTGATACGGGCATCTGACAGCAATGTTTCTTTTAGCAACATTTTGTATTGAAGGTCAGGAGTCTGCCTACTGTGGAAGATTTGTCATAGGAAGAAGAGAAAAAACCAAGGAAGCATGTATGAAATGAAGAATACAGGATAAGTCAGTGTTAGCTGATTTTAGTTTCGAGGAGGGAGTGTTGATCTGAGGGGGTTTTGAAAGAATGACTTGCTAAAGAAAGTCTTGTTCAATTTTATTTTAAAATTTTTTTTACAATCAAGGGAAATTTTTTTTACAATCAAGGGAAATCAGCTGCATATGATGAGAAAACAAAACATACTTTTCCCTTGCAGATATAAAGGAATTGAACTGTTAAATAGAATGTGAGATATAGAGGAAAATATACAAAGTCTACCTGGTGATAGCTATATTCCCATATTACCATTTCTTTGTGCTAGAAAAAGTTCAGCATTTGGGTATTTTTTGTAACTCTTGGCATCAATTCTATCCACTTAATGAGTGGCACTGGCATGCTTTCTTGCCTCACTGATATCACCAGTGTATCAAATACTTCCCTTAGATTTTTAAAAGTGGTAGGTACCACATCTAGGTTTGACATTATATAAGAGAAGACAAAGAATGACAAGTAAGTAAAAGCAAACCTTCCTATTCAGTGGAGACCTTCAAGTCCTTCCCCCTTGCCTCATCATAGTTCACTTCCCAATAACTTCATTTCACTTATAAATTGGAGGGTATGCAAAAAGATTCATTCCATACTACTGTCACTTTTATCAATAGGAGCAGAAACCAAAGAGGACTTACAGGGGAGTAGAATACTAAGACATAAAGTATTGTGTGAACATACCTGAAACCAGGAAAGTTCTAAGGATGAGGAATTATCCCTGATTTATGTTATATGGGTTTTTTTTCTATTTCCAACAGAAAAAAAAAACAACCAAAAAACAACCCAAATGTGCTTACTTTGATCACAGAAAGTTAATTAAAAGCACCAATTCTTGGTAGTATATTTATGAACCATCACATTAACAACAGCTCCATGTATATACACAGTAACTCGCTTGTAAATCACTACTTGCTTATTGTTGTTCCATATTTTTTCGTGATTTCATCCTACTTGTTTTGTCTGAAGGGAGGGTGTCTATAACACATCTGAATCTTCATGATAGCTCTAATTTAGGTATTACATATGCACATATTCTGTGGCTTTCTAGGCCACCCATCTATTAAATGTCCTGGCACTTGGCTGTTTTACAAAATGTCAGCTCGTGACCTGGCTTTTTTTTACTCTGTTACAAAATCCTGACTTCTTAAAACATTAAGTAAAATATTTCTTTCAGGGTTAATTATTTTGGAGTGTGACAGAAACCAGCACCCATAAAGTTTGTTGACATAAAAAGAGTAGATGTGAAAATAAAAATGTATGCGTGTCTACACTGAGCTCCTGAGCTAATGCATTAAGTTTCAGATCTTGACAGAAACTTGGCCTCCATCAGTCTTGATTCTGTTTAAGTGACAGAATGGCTGGCAGCACTCACCAGTGCTTGCAGGATATACTAATATTTACAAGCAAAAGAAGGTCTCTGGCTTTGTTAAAATAACACCACTTTCTTAATTTGACCGCTGCTCCATAGCAGACCTTAACAAACAGCTACCAAGGGAGGAGGTAAAGGACTGAGCTTTCAACAAATGTTAATGTTTACCTTAAACCAAAAAAGTCACAATTATATTAAACAGATTTCTGAGAGCAAAGTATAAAGAATGATATAATTCTTCTGGAATATCATGCTCAGGATGACAATGTAAACACTAGGGAGTTCCAAAGGCAAAATGCAAAAAGGGGGAAAAAAATTACATTGGACAAGGTTTCTTCATATAAACAATTTAAAAATGCTTGTAAGTTGCCTGTCCAGTAGTGAGGTGTACAATGCATGTGTTGTATGTGTATGGGGGGAGATGGAAATGCATCTGGCATTTCCTTTTGCCTAGCTGTTAAGGCAGAGGCAAATGCAGTTTAAATTAGTTTCTACTTCGGATCCAAAGTCACCTGAAACTTCAGAGCAATTTAACCTCACACTTCCATTTCTGCTTAATCTTTGAAATAACAGGTAAAATATACAGCATTAATGTAACTGTTTTACACTGATAACATTTCCATTCATCTGATAGGATGGCAGTATTGCTTGTTGGAATGATGTGGGATTTAGTAAGAAGTACTAAGATTTGGTGAAATAAAATACTAAAATTTGGTCAAAATTTGTGTTTCTATATATATCTGTACTGAACAGG
>JANHGL010009314.1:0-11480 GCA_024611195.1 Ceyx melanurus | reverse complement strand
GAGCTGCGCGGCGCAGGCTCGGTCGCCATGGTAACGGGGGGCCTTCCGCTTAGAGCGCGCGCAAAATGGCGGCGCCCTTGCTGAGCGCGGCGCTCCGGGCCCGACGGGCCTTCGGCACGGCCGGTGAGCCCGGGGCCGGGAAACCTCCTGTTCCCCGCCAGTGGGCATGGGATTGGGCGGGGGGGAGCGCTCTGGGGTGCCTGGGTTTCCCTGACGGGCGGAGAGGCTGGGACCTCGCTCCCGCTCTTCTCCCGGCCCGGGTTCTCTCGGCCTCGTTTCTTGCTGTCTGTGTAAAACAAGAACTCTTTCGCTTCCAGCCGCGCTGTGCAGGCGGGCAGCCCCTCTGGGGCCGATGCCTAACGAGGATCTTGACGTCAGCAATTTGGAAGCGTTGGAGAAATACCGTTGTTTCAGTCGCTACTTCAAACTGGCAGAAAAGGAGAGCAAGAAGCCCCGCTGGTGGAAGACTTACCGGCAGCACACCAGCCCTCAGCCAGGTACTCGTGGGGTCTTACTGCTGAATATTAGGGAAGCTGTTGGGGCAGTGGGCTTGCCCCAAAACCTGTGTGAAAAGAGATGATGAAGGGGTTTTGGCACCAAGTTTCCAGTATTGAAGCTTGCAGAATTAAAATTTGATACTAAAAGAGGGTAGATTTAGATATAATGGAAGGAATACATTTTTAATGCAGATGGTGTTGAGACCTTGGCCCAGGTTGCTCAGCAAGGTGATCAATGACCCATCTCTAACCATGCCATGTGAGGTTGGCCAAGGTTCTGAGCAGTCCATTCTAGGTGCAGATGTCCCTGCTCCCTGCAAGGCAGTTTGACTAGATGAGTTTTAAAGGTCCCTTAAAACCATTCTATGATTCTGTGAAGTATCTTCAGGGGAAGTGGATGGCAGTTTTTTGGAAGTAAGAGAACTGGACTGAAATATGTGGAGAAGAATAAAAAGGTGATTCCTTGGGACCCCAGTACTATCAGAGAAAGCACACCAGAACCTAGAGCTTCAGATATGAAACAATCCAGAGACCAGACCTGCTCGCTGGCAAACACTGTGAGAATGCAGTGAGCTGGGGAAGGAGGCAGAATGCACAGAGAGAAGGCAGATGTGGTAGAATCAAATCTCTAATGTCTTGAGGTTTGTATCTTTCACACACCCTGTGACATTTTGCAGAGGTTTTGTGTTTGGGCATTTTGGGTACTCACTTTTTTGTGTACATGATATTTGTACCCCTCAAGAGCCAAAGACTGACATCAGCCTGCCACATGATCGTCTGTCGAGGGCAAAGGTAATCAAGGAAAGAAAAAAGATCCTGAGAGAGAACCGCCAGAATGCAGAGATGGAACGAGCGGCGCGGCTCCGCACTGGTCTGTGCCCCCCCAGCTCCCTCCCTGCCCTGGCTGAGCTGGGCCCCCAGCTGCCTGCTGCAGCCTTCCTCTCTCCTTGCAGTGCTGATTCCCCTCGAGGAGGTCAGAGCTGAGTGGGAGAAGACGAGCGGCCCGTTCCACAAGCAGCGTGTGGCAGAGCACTGCGGGATATTTCGTGACTTGTTCAAGGGGGCCACGTTCACCCCCTGGGTCCCCCTCAGGGTGGAGTACAGCCAGGATGAGCACCTCCTACCCATTTACTATGGGAACATAGTGACTCCCTCAGAGGTGTGTGTGGGGACCTGGGAACAGCCTCAACCTCAGTGCTGTGTCTGTGCCCGGTCTGTGTTGCACCCTGGCCATGCCTGTGACAAGTTCAGGTTCTTTGCCTTGTAATTGTGATCTACTCTTAATGGAACCTGTCGTTTTAATTATTTGGATTCTTTTTATGATGCTGTTTTAGGCTTCCAGTCCTCCTGCAGTGTCGTATGAGGCAGATAAAGGCTCCCTCTGGACATTGTTACTCACAAATCCAGGTAAACAACAAGGGTTTTAAGAAAATGTGTTTAAACTGGATTGTTCAGCTCTGCTTTTGGTTACTTCCTGTTTCTTTCGGCTTCATAGCCAGAGATTATGTGGTATTTGCTAAGCAGGGACATATTACATATGCAGGAAAGACTGAAGCTTTCCTAAGTCTCTAGCAGAGGAGAGGTGAAATAGGGACACAACATGATGTGTGTCATAGTGTAGAGGAAACAGTTCCCCCACTCCAGTCTTCTGTTTACTCCCAGTCTCTCCCTGTGAGGTGGGTGAGCTGATGGTCTTTGCCCTGAGAAACCAAGGGACAGTGAAGCAGCTGACCTAGAAGTCCTTTTAATTTTGGCATTACATCTGTACAGTTCTTTGCTGCTCATTTTAAGCTAAATCCTATAAGGAGTTCCTTTTCTGCTAGAAAAGGAGTGCTGGGAGGTCTCAAGTTGCTCCATCTGTTCAAAGCAGGTCTGGGAATTCTCACTTTGGGGTTGATGTAAACAACAGGGTGTCCTTGAGTCACCTTTCTCTGTTGTGTGTGTTTGCAGATGGACATTTAAGAGAGACGGACTCGGAGTACCTTCACTGGCTGGTGTGAGTACATCAGAGCCATGAGCTGCTTAGCTCAGGGAAAGCCCAGGGCTAGTGGCCAGAAACAGCTCCAGGAGAGCTTGGGAATGCGCATTCACTGAGGCAGTTCCATGGTGCTCTCTGGTGCTCCTGGCATTAGTTTTTTCACCTCTGGGTTCTGGATCCTGCTAAAGGTGCACTGGGTCCAGGTGTTGCTGCTGTTTGACATTCAAATCACTGGGTGTGATTTTTCTTGCAGTGAAAGCAGCCTGTACTCTCTGTTTGCTCATTACACAGAGCAGAGGACATGTCAAAACATAGCAGGGAGCGATTTGCAATCCTGGGTGGATCTGCTGGGGCTGGTGGAGGAAAATGAATGGATAAAGCAAAGTAAAACTTCTTTGTGTATAGGACGAACATCCCATGCAGTGATGTCAAGGCTGGTAAGGAGATCTGCCACTACTTGCCCCCCTTCCCTGCCATGGGAACTGGCTACCATCGCTTCATCTTCCTCCTCTTCAAGCAAGACCACCCCATAGATTTCAGTGGTGATGTTCGACCGACACCCTGGTAATTCAGGCTGTCAAGGGGCAGCTCCATACTCGCTCGGTTGGGCCCTTACTGCCTGTTATGATCACGTGCTTCTTACTGCCATAGAGAGAAGTTCCTTTTACTCTGCGGGTGGGCTTCTTTGAGTTTGCATGTCATCTGAAGTCACAATCCCAGCCCTGTGAGCGCTGCGGGGAACAGTTGCTTTAAAACAGACTGTTAAGGCAGTGGTTTACCCTGACTGGGACAGAAAGGTGTACAGAGCTGGGAGATTTTCTTTTGGTGGCTTCCTTTGCCATCTCTGTTTTATAGGCTCTGAGGTGATGTGGGGTAGTAGATACATAAGGGGGTGCTTCAGGAAAAGAGTTTCACCTCAGTTCTGTCTTGTTTCCAGCCACAGCCTCAAGATGCGAACCTTCAGCACATTTGACTTCTACAGAAAGCATGAGGATGCCATGACTCCAGCAGGGCTGGTGTTTTTCCAGTGTCAGTGGGACAGCTCCGTTACTTGGGTCTTCCACCAGCTTCTCAGTAAGAAATGCAGTGTGCAGGGAAGCCGTTTGTGGGGCAGGACGTGGCCATGGGGGTAATGCACAGGGTCAGTGGGTGAGCAGTGGCTGTAGGCTCTTGTTTGGGCCTGACACGTCTAGAATCACAGAATTGTAGAACTCTGCCATGTTCCAGGGCTTGACAAACCTATCAGGGAAGCAACTTTTCCTCCTGTCCAACCTAAACTTCCCCTGGCACAACTTGTTTCCTCTTGTCCTGTCACTGGTTACTTGAGAGAGGAGACAAACCCCACCTGGCTCTAATCTGTCAGAGAGTTGCTGAGGGCAAGAAAGTCTCCCCTGAACCACCTTTTCTCCAGGCTGAACAATCCCAGCTCCCTCGCAGCCACTCCTTACTAGACTTGTGCTCTAGACCCTTCCCCAGCTTTTTTGCCCTTCTCTGAACATGCTCCAGCCCCTCAATGTCCTTGGAGTGAGGGGTCAAGAACTGAACCCAGGATATGAGGTGTGGCCTCCTCAGTGACAAGTCCAGGGAGACAATCCCAGCCCTAGTCCTGCTGGTCACACTAGTGCTGGTACAAGCCAGGATGGTGGTGGCCTTCTTGGCCACCTGGGCACACACTGGTTCATCTTCATCCAGCTGTTGACCAACACCTCCAGATCCTTTTCCACCGGGCAGCTTTCCAACAGCTATTCCCCACACCTTAGCATTCTGTGGTGTGGTTGCACTGCATTGTCTAGGATCTGCTGGAGCACAGGCTGAATACTTCCTGAGTTGTCCTCCAAAAAGCTCACAGCAGTCTGAGGAAACAGCTTCTAAAAGGCATTTTTCTTTTGTATGAGCATTTCAATATAATGCTGAGAGAGCCTTCAACAGGCTGTGCCTGACCAGCCCTGCTCTCATGTGCATGTTGGGGCCCTTCCTGGTGGAGGGCAGGCCCTGGACTTGGTATCTGAGCCATCTTCTAATGTTCTGCATCACCCCCTTACAGATATGAGAGAACCTGTGTTTGAGTTCGTGCGGCCGCCCGTTTACCATCCTCCACAGGTGAAGTTTCCACGGCACCAACCCCTGCGGTACCTGGACAGGTACAGAGACACACAGGAGCCCACCTACGGCATTTACTAGGGACCCGGCCTCCTGTGTTCTGCTGTCTGCTGGGGTGCCGGCCAGGCAGGTGGGACTGCCAGCTTCCCTGCAGCTGGGAGCCACCTCTGGAGGGACACACAAAGTCTCGGCTCCTTGTCACCCAGTTTGTTGCTGGTGCTGGGAAGGTGCAGCTGAGGGCGACAGAAGTATGGGCTGCTACCAGCTCAGCGATCAAAAGGCTTCTTAAAGAGGATGTCCACAGATCAAAACACATCTATGGCCAGGCTGAAGTCTTGCTTCTGGTTCTGTAGCAGAGCTGATCAGTAAGGTGACAGGGTGGAGTCCCTCCAGAGATGATCAAAGTTCTGCTTTTGCCTGTTTTTGGAACAAACAGAGCCAGGCCAGCCTGGATTTCTCCCAGCACTGTGGTTCAGAACTGTGTTGGCTTTTTTTTTTTGTGCAGTCCTCTTAAAGAGATGAGTCTGATTAAACACACACTGATACTGTCAGAGTTGTCTTTATTGGGAAGACTGTTATCCAGGCAGATGCACAGACCGTGTTATGCTGCTCTGAGCTTGTGAATATTTGGGCAGAATTTATAGATTGAACCCAAAGAAATGTTTTGGGAACATGTAGAGAGTTGTGACAGATCCCAAGCTACCTCCTGAGTCCAGGGATGCTCTCTGGGGTGACTCTGAGCCTGTCTGTGATACAGAAACTGTTCTGACCCCCCATCAGCTTGCTGGTGAGTGCCCTGGCTGCAGTACACCCTTCTCCCCACTCTCCCTTGCTTGCAGAGGTGGAAGCAAAGCCACACATGAGGTGAGGCTGCAGAGCTGTAAACTGGGGCCATCATGCCAGCTGCCTGTGAGTGTGTGTGTTGAGTGATAGCACTTCTGCAAGGGTGACAAGATAAGGTGTGGGTTGGAAGGTTGAGAGCTTTTTCTCCCGAAACTGAACTGTATGAAGACAAGGTGAACTGTGAGCAGGCACTGCCATTGCTTACAGGCAGAAGACTCTACCTGCCACTTGAGCAAGAATGTTTTCCCAGATAACATCTCTTGTGTTTTGGAAAAGTGATGTGCACGAGTGTTGCAAGGAATTTTTTAGTAAAGGGAGTTGGTGGGTGTGCAGGGAGGCATGCAAGCAGCAGGAGCTGTAATTCAACGTGGGAAGATGCAAGGGCAGAATTTGGCACTGGCTGCCTGCTGGCATATGTCACAGCCCTTGTCACTTCAGAGGGAGGAGATGAGTGGCTGCAGCAGCAACAGGTATCCCTCTCTGCTGGTCCCCAGGCTGCCAGGTGCAAGGAGCACTGCTGAGGTCTGCTGTGCTCTGCAGCTCCAAGCATCCCCATCGTATGTCACAGCCAGTGTGGCTAAGCAGGCACCCACTGGGTGGCCCTTTAAGAGCAGGCCTGGCTCAGAACCCTGACCCGCCTCTGGGCTCAACGTCACCATCTGTTTTTCCTCCACCCAGCTGAGTTTCTGTTTCCTGACTTCTTTCAATATCTTATTTTCCCTTTTGCCCTGATCGCTGGCACAGGCAGGATGGCATTGCCCATCTCACAGAAACTGGGGGAGAAGCTTGTGTGCTCTATCTGCCTGGAGCTATTTGAAGTGCCTGTGACTTTGCCCTGCGGGCACAACTTCTGCAAGCGCTGCATCAGTGACCACTGGCACAAGCAGAAGGTGCCCGCTGGGACCGGGGAGGGCTATAAGTGCCCTGAATGCCGCAGGGGCTTCGAGCAGCCCCCGAAGCTGGAGAAGAACGTCACTCTCTGCGGCGTTGTGGAGGTGGCACGTGATGGTGAGGCACAGGTCTCTGGCACAGAGAGGGGTGAGGTCACCCTCAGCGAGCTGTGCCCACAGCACGGGCGCCCACTTGAGCTGTACTGCCAGGATGAGCGGCAGTGCATCTGCTGTGTCTGCACCATCCAGCAGTGCCAGCAGCACCGGCGGGTGCTCTTTGAGGAGGAGTGCTCTAAAAAGCAGGTGGGGACAATGGGTGACAGAACTGGGGTGACGAGGGGGTGAGCAGGGGGAGTTGTGGTAGCTCAGACACTGCATGACATCCAACTCTGCTGTCCTGTGCCCTGCTGTGGGGATGTGATGTGCCTTTGTGTGCAGAGCTGTGCCCAGCATCAGCAAGCAGAGCAGGGGCCTAGCACAGGCTTTGGGCAGGGAGCTGCTAAAAAGCTACCAACTACCAGCACCTGTCAGTTCCCTGAGAAACAGGGAGCTGTGAAACGCCTCCAGGGCTGGGGACTCCACCACTGCCCTGGGAAGCCTGGGTCAGGCCTTGTTGACAGACCTTTTGAGGAAGAAAGCTTTCCTCCTGTCCAACCTAAACCTCCCCTGGCACAACTTGAGGTTGTTTCCTCTTGTCCTGTCACTGGTTATTTGGGAGAGGAGACCAAACCCACCTGGCTCCAACCTACTGTCAGGAAGTTGTTGAGAGTGAGAAGGTCTCCCCTGAGCTTCCTTTTCTCCAGGCTCAACAACCCCAGGTTTCTCAGCTGCTCCTCACCAGACGTGTTCTAGACCCCTCCCCAGCTTCCTTGCCCTTCTCTGGACACACTCCAGCCCCTCAATGTTCTCCTTGGAGTGAAGGGTCAAAAACTGAACCCAGGATTCAAGGCCATTAGTGTGGCCTTCCCAGTGCCAAGTCCAGGGAGCTAGGAGTCCCTACCCTAATCCTGCTGGCCACACTAGTGCTGGTACAAGCTAGGATTCTCTTTGTGATCCCCTAATCTAGAAGAAACAGCCAAAAAAGGGTTGGAAGACAGCACAGGGTTTCACTTCTCAGTGACGCTGGACGCAGCCTCTTCCTCTTCCCAAGCCTTCTCTTTCCCTGCAAGTCTCATCCTGCAGCCCTGAGAGATCTCCTGGGGACAGGGTGGGCAGCAGTGAGCAACTTAACAGGTCATTGGTGCCTCCCTTTCCAGGCCCTTTTGAGAGAATCCCTGGAAAAAGCCCAGGAGGAATCGGAGAAGATCGAGCAGGAGATGCAGAAACTGGAGCAGCAAACACACAGCATCAAGGTAATGCCACAGCCACCTCTATGCTGGGCATAGGAGTGGGAGTGTGCTGGCTGTCATGGCTCTTCCCCATCCAGGACATCTCTGAGAGGGTGAAATCACAGATTCTGAGCAAATTCACCCTCCTGAGGAAAGCCCTGAAGGATGCCCAGTGGCAGACTATGGCTAGGATCGATCAAGAGCAAGCGACAGCACTGGGACGTGTGGAGGAGGACTGGAGCCTCCTGAAGGACCACCTGGATGTCCTTGGCCAGCACAGGGAGAGGGCTCAGCTCCTGCTAGCCTGCCCTGATCACAGGACCTTCCTCCAGGTACAGTTCTGGCACAGTGTCCTTCCCCACACCCTTTAACTGAGGGCAGAGATGTGGTCGACCTCTTCCCCAGGAGGGACACAGCCTCAGCCCAGCTCAGGACTTTGAGGTAGTTGCATGGACAATCTGCTTTTGGAGAAGACCTTGAAAAGCTGGGGGCATGATACTGGATCAGAGCAGATGATGCTGTCTGCAGGGCTGTGAATGGCTTCTTGAACCCCTGAACCACTCTGCAAGGCTCAGAAAAACCCAAAGTCCTGTGCCCCAGCCCCTCTGCTCCCCACAGCTTCCCATTCCCCCTGTGACTCTCCCCCAAGCCCATGCACCAGCTGCAGCTCACTGCAGACATTTGGGGGATGCCCCTGCCACCCACTGGGGACACGTGGTGCATGTGGATAGGATTTTGAGCTGCCAGTCCTCCCCAGGCTGGTACATAGGTGTGTGTCTGTCCACAGGAGTTCCCCGGGCTCTCAACTCCAGAGAGCCCAGAGGCACTGCTCCCTCTGGAGTTTGATGTGGCCAGTGTGGTTGAGCCCATCAATGAGATCCTGACCAACATCTCAAGGCTCTTGCGGGTGGACCTGCCTGGCTCTGTGGCCCCCAGAGCCACCAACCCTGCTGGCCAAGGTAACCCTTCTGCTCACATAGCCACCCCAAAGGGCTCCAAGTCATCCTGAACCATGGCCTGGCCTGTGGTGCTGTGCTGCGGATTACAGCTGCTGGGCACACAATGGTGGGATGGGGACATGCATCTTTGGTTCAGCAGATGGGTATCAATGGGGTAGGATGTGCTGAGTGGCTTTCCTGTGACCGCTCTTTGCTGGCAGTGCTGAGTCATGGTGCCATGTGCCCACTCCCAGGCTTGGATATAATGGATTTCCTTCTCCTTTCACTGGAGCCAGGAAGAAACAAGTTTTTGGGTATCATCACTCAAGATGTCTGTCTCCATCCTCCACAGGTTCATTGAATCCTCAGGAGCCAGTGGTGAAGGCGGTGGCCCCTATCTCTGACTGCCAGCTCCGATCTGAGCTTCTGAAGGGTGAGGAGTATGTGGGAGTCTGGAGGGACAGCACTCCACTAGGATCCCCAGCAGCAAGCGATTGCACTAAGCTGGGCTCTTTCCCTTGGGGGCACAGGTATTCCTCCCCTGGTGTTCCCAATCCCTCTCCCTAAATGCAGAGAAGGGTGGTGCAGGATGAGGAGGCCTGGGTTGGGGGACACTGTGCAGCTGGGAAAAGACTTGTTAGGGGAAGTAGTGTCACCAGTGAACCTTTTCTATGGAAATTGGGGCTGCCAGTGGCCATCACTGGATCAGTTGCTGCCCCAGATCTTGCCCTATCTCCACTAGCTTCTTTTCACCCATCTCAGGCATCTGGCCTGAGCAGGAGTAATGCGCCTGTTCCAAACAATCCATATTTAGACACAGCACTTTCCCACAGGCAGGCAGACTGGCAACGTCAGCAGCTGGCAGATGAGTGCCTGCAGGGATGTGTGGTGGGTTGCCCCAGCCACCCCACATGGCATAGCACCAGTCCAAAGCCATGTTTGCAGAGCCCTGCCTGCAATCATTGCTCCCTGTCCAGGGACATGGCCCCAGAGCTCCCAGCTGCAGTCCCTGCCTTCCCTCTGTGCACCCATTCCACTCTATCTCCTTAAAGATTTCCTCAGTGCACCTTTTCCCATCTTCTCCTCCCTCTTGGGTGATGTTTAGGGCACGTTGGTCACTTAATTCTTGCCAGGGAGGGAATTGATACCTATGGGGCCTGTAAGGATTCCTTCCATCAGGTCCCACAAAACGTTCTCAGGGTTATTAATAGGGAAAAAAAGTTATCTACAGGCAGCAGGCATGAGCCAAGCAGAGTCAGCTGGGATGGATTATTGCAGGAGGAAACTTTGACGCTGGTGGTCAGTGGCTGTCTATGGCAGGAGGATTTATTGCAGCCCATGCAGAGAGTACCTCCCTTCAATATCACATCTGCTGACTTCATGCCCGATTTTTCTCTCCTTCTCCCTGCCCATGCTAATGGTTTGTGCACATCTCTTCCAAAATGACCATGGAGCTACTGTGGATCTCTGGCTGTGAGCTGGACTGTGCAAGGACTGTGCAAGTACCAGTGTCTCACCAGCTATTTCTGGGCTGTTTCCATTCCTTGTGGCAGGCAGGTGGGCAGGTATCACATCTGTCCTTCCAAATATGCTACAGTTTGTTCCCTTCTATTTGAGGAGCAAACCCTACGCAGTTTAAACCATCCCACCATCGCAGGGGTCTCATGCCAAGAGTGTAAAGCTCTGATGAAATATTTCAGCCTCATCCATGCTCTTGCTCTTCCCAGACCATTGCAACCTGACCTTCAATCCTGAGACGGCCAACAAGTACCTGGAGCTGTCAAAAGGTAACCGGAAAGTGAAGCACGGCCCCAGTGCTGTCTGCAGGCGGCAGGAGCAGGGACTGTGCTTTGAGACCTGGCAGGTGCTGTGCACCCAGAGCTTCAGCCACGGCCACAACTACTGGGAGGTGAAGATCTCCAGCCATTCCGTCATTCTGGGGGTGACCTATTGCGATCTCCCCCGAGAGCGGCAGCGGAGCCACAAGTTCAACATTGGCCTGGACGGGGGCTCTTGGGGGCTGCAGGTGCGGGAGGATTGTTACCTGGCCTGGCACAAGGGCCGGGCAGAGAAAATCCAGGAGCAGCTGTATAAAAACCTGGGGGTCAGCCTGGATTACAGCAAGGGGCTCCTCTCCTTCTATGGCCTCGGGGAGAGGACGAGACTCATCCACTCCTTCCACAACATCTTCACCAAGCCCCTCTATCCTGTCTTCTGGCTGTGCGAGGGGCGAGAGGTGAGGCTGTGCTGCAGGGACTCAGCCCGTGACTGCACCGCTGCTTCAGCCAGGCCAGTGACTCCCAGCCCAATGCAGTACAAGGGGGACTCTGATGCCAAGTCAGGAGTAGGGTGTGGTGTTTCGACAAGAACTGATGAGGAGAGCCATGCAAATTAACCCACTCTGGTTTGGATAGTACACTGGTGACATAAGTTATGGCAGGAGAAACAATGGGCCATGCCCAAGACACCAATGAGTGGGTGCCTGTCCCTGCAGATGTCGTGAGGGAGAGGGAGGGTGAAAGAATTGTTTTACCTCTTTCTCCCTATCCCTGACAAACTTTCTACTCACAGAGAAGATCTGGCATGAGGGGGACTCCAGAGCAGGGTGCTGCTGCTACGTGGTGCTGTGGAGCAATGTGCAGGGTGTCTCATAGTCCCACAGCCTCACATGCAGGTGGATCCTGCTTCCCAAACCCCTGTTAGTCACCTCTTGCCACTCCTGGACATGGCAGAGCAACTTTTAGGGTTCCACACTGCTGTTGCTCTTTGTATAAATCTGCTTTCCTCAGTAAAGCTCTATTTTCCTACTGGTTTGACCTCAGTGCTGGTGGGAACTGTAGGACCAAGCATCCCTGGCGGGGGGGGGGGGCGGGCCAGGGCGGGGTGGTCCTGCTCCCACCCCCATC
>JANHGL010009313.1:0-42521 GCA_024611195.1 Ceyx melanurus | reverse complement strand
CATTGCTCAGCTCCCCTCTCAGGCTGCTCCTCTCCAGCTGAACAGCCCCAGGGCTCTCAGCCTGGCCTGGCACAGAGATGCTCCAGCCCCTCAGCATCTTTGTACCTCTGCTGGACTCTCTCCAGTAGCTCCTTGTCTCTCTCCAACTGGGGAACCCAGAACTGGACCCAGTACTCCAGAGGTGTCCTCACCCAGGCAGAGGAGAAACTCTCAAGCTGCTGGCCACACTTTTCCTGATGCACCCCAGGCTACCACTGGCCACAAGAGCACACTGCTGGCTCCTGGTGAACTTACTGTTCACCAAAACAGTTTTGTCCCTGGTCCTTCTGCATGTTTTTGTGCTCTAAACAGCTTGCAGGAAGGTGATATTCAGCTAACTGCTCAGCACTGCCCTGCTGCTGCAGGGGTCACTTCATTTCCACCACCAAGAGCAGCAACAGCAGCAGAGTCCTTTAAAACAACCCAGGCAAGGTGTTCAGGAGAACTTGAACTCCAGTATTTACACAGGGAATGGGAGTTTCTCTGCCAATCCTGACTGCTCAACACCTAGTAAATATGACAGCCTGGGTCTCATCATTCTCAGCCTGGCCTCTGGCAGGCAACAGGAGTTTGACATGCACAGGGGTGGGGGGGGAAAGGATGGGATATCACTTCATTTTTGGTTTGGGTTTGAAAACGTTATTCCCAGAATAAAGTATATTCATGAAAGAAATAATCCAGAAGAAAACATGGGACAGGTTGTTGAACAGTAGTTCAAGAGGTGGGAACAAAGAACATCCAAAATAAACCATCTGAGGAGCTCCTTTTTGCTCTGTAACTCCTTCAGCTTCAAACCCAAACCATTTGTTTCCTACATTGACCCTTGCAGGGAAAGCAGGACCTTTAATTCCTGAGCTCCCTTCCTCCTCAATTGAAAATCAGCCTGAGAAACTATTGGTTTCTAGCAGAGAGAATGGTCATTCCAGGAGCAGGGAGTGGGAAACAAGCAGGATGAGCAGATCAACTCCAAGCACCAAGGATTCTGTTTTCATACAAACTCCCTTTAATAAGAAGAGTTGGGAAGAGACCTGCACAGAAAGCTCTGCATGTGAAGAGCTGCTCAAAGCATAACTGCTTCTCAATGTAATTCTCAATTTTTCCAGCAACTATAAACATTCCCTTAAATATTCTCTCCCCTCCTTACAGCATTTCCCACTGACTGAAGTGCTGCTGAGTTTGTGAAACATTTAAACAATAAGTTTCTAGGAAAGAAAAAAAGAAAAAAACCAACTTTTTCATTGCTGGCAGGTGTTTCTAAGAGCTTTTGCAGGTTTAATTTGGTAGTTTTTCAAGCTGCCTCCCATTCCTGTGCAATACAGAAACCTCTGGTGCTGTTCTTAGTGTTCTACATACACAAATATCCCTGTGAAAGGGAGGGTCTGTACCCCCCCCAAATTACATCTTGCTTCTCAGATGAGAGAAGCTTCTGAATACGTGAAAGGGAATTGCATTAATATTGTCTTTAGACAACAAAGTCCTTCCCATTTTGCTGTTTTCTCAGCCATCCCACCATAATAAACTGAAACATCAATGGGGAGGGTGCTGGAAATCATCACATACCTTTTGGTCTTTGGAAGCTAAGAACTAAATGACTGTAATTGGCAGTTTATTAACAGGAAAATTATGCTGAACAGCTCCGTGTTGCTGTCAGGAATTCTATTTGGTAAGCTCTGAAGATGGGGCCCTTGGTGTAACATTTGCATTTTCTCATTTAGAAAGAACAATGATAATAGATGAGTGAAGCATGTACAAATTATATACCAAAGAACATTTGCATGGCTGTAAAAAGGCTATCTTGATAGCAGAGTGATTAAGCCTGTTATTAATTAAGTTCCAGTAGAGGGGATGGGGGAAGCTGGGAACACATTCACTCCATCCAGGGGCATATCCAAAATGAACTCCAGTCCAAACCACTTCAATTTCAAGGGGAACTGGATTAGAATAGGTTCTGATTATACTCTGTGTTATGCAGCACTAGAATCAGGGCTTGGTTGGGTTTTTTTCCTCCCCTGAGTGAGCTCCCAAGATGTGATGATGACAACCTCTGTTACCCACCACCTTTTATCTCCCCATTTTTCCTGCTCACACAGGAAAGCAATGAGCCCAACACAGGCTACCTACAGAAATCTGCCTCACTGGGTCAAAACCCCTTTTTTATTCTTCTTTTTGGGGATATTTTTCTCTATCAGCAGTTGCCACGACCTGTCTTGATGCCTTAGCAGTTGACATTGTGCAAAGAAAGATGATTTTAAGCACCAGCAATACAAGCAAGGGAGGGTAATAGCAAAGCAGGAGAAAATGAGGTCGTTTTAATGCCCTGATGAAAACCAACAAGGACAGCTCCCCAAGTGACATGGCTGCCTCTGAGAAACCAGGACACAGTGTCCTGCTCTCCATTTGTACCCAGCTTCTCTACTGGGAATCACTGAAGAGCACAAGAGTTCAAAGAAGTTACTGAGTAACTCCAAAATTTGACTGGTTTGAGGAGGAATTTGTTGGTCGAAATGAAATGTCAGGAGGATTTTTACAACCCCTGGTAAAACAGCAGCTTCACAAGTCACCATTCTGCACCACAGCCTGCAGGCAAGACCCAAACTGCCTTCTGAAATCGTGGTTAAATATTCATTCACAAAGATGTTCTGTGGGGAATTTAGGGAGAAGGGGCTTGTGAAGCCAGAGCAGGAGCTGCTGCAGTAACAAACCTGTTTCCATGGCTGTCACAGCCACAGATGTTTGTCTACCCTAATTCTGAAGCTTTTTCAATGACTTGAGGGTGATATCTGGTTTTTGAGACCATTCCCATCATTTCCTACCTTTCATGCTAGAAAAGCTGCTCCTCAACATCCAACCTGGGTCTTCTTCAGCACAAACCCACTGCCTCTTGTGATGAGGGTAAACAGATCATGCTCATTATTTCTGTAGCAACCTTTTACATCCTCGTAGACACTTAATTTCTACCCTGGCTTTCTATCCTTTGGCTCAAGCAGTGCCTGTGGAGACTACATCAGTTCAGTGCATCTGGCCCCTGGAGACAACAATATCTAGTAGATGCTGCTTCTCTCAACATTTCTTTTCCTTGTGGTTTAAGGGGATTTTTGGTGCATTTGCAGCAGAGCAGCAGCATCACCAAAAGATCAGTATCTGTGGTAAGCTGGGGGAAGGGTGCTACAAGGGCCCATTTCAACACGGTGCTGTGGTTCTGGTGCTGGCAGCAGTGATGCAGGAGCTGGCTGTGCCCCGAGGTGCTCAGCAGAGCAGCTGCAGGGTGGCCTCTCCACACAGCTCCTGCAGAGTGAATTATTTACAAGGAACAAAGCAGCCAGTGGATTTGCCCTCATTCTCCCCTGATGGAATCTCCTCCTCCCCCGTGTCCTCAAAAAGAAAGTCACTTTGCAAGTAGCTTTTGGAACAAAGTGCCCTGGACTGCCCCTCTCAGTTCAGCCTCCAGCACAAGGTGTGCATTGTGGAACACACCTCCTTCCACCACCTGAGCCACCTGCCTTACCTGTGTGTGTGCAACAAAGATCTAGAGCTCACTTTCCCTGCAGAATTCATTTTGAATCCAATGCCAACACCTTCATTAGGCCTGACCCCTGGAGTATTTCACCCAACATCGTTGGCCAGCTCCAAAATATCCACATTGCAAAGTGTCCTCCTAGAAGCTGCAGTCTCTGTAGGACTAATTCCAATCTCATTTTTGAAGGCAGCTGGTTCAGAAGTCCCCAAGATGCTACTGCAGCCCCACACCCTTTGTACCCAGTGGGTGCAAAGCTTTGGGTGCACTCCCTAGGGATGACCTCCTTAGTCACACCAGGCTGACCAACAGCACATGACCCATCCTGGCCTCTCCACCTCATCCCATTCCCTGCTGATTTGCTGGTGATGGGGAGTGGGTTTGTGAGCAGAGCCCCATCACCCAGCAGCAGGCAGAGCCCATTCCCTCAAGCACAGAGCATTTTGACTCCCAAGGAAAGCAGCCCATACATTATGCAAAGAATTGCTGTTGGTTTTTGGGGTGGTTTGGTGCTTTGTTGGTTGGTTTTTGAACTGCTGCACGATAGGAGGAATGAAACTGCTGTCAGATGTTTGCAGGGACACAAAGTTCTACTGGAAGTAATGCAGATAGTGCAGGGAAGTGATGGCAAAATAGACTGGCAGCTGTATCTTAGAGTGAAAAATGAAATCAAAACACTACAAAGAAATCCCCCAGCCTTTAAATGTGTGCTCACACACACAAGTACAATTTGAGTCACACCACCAGGATTTTTAAACCCTTTTCTGCATCAGAAAAACTGCAATAAATCAGATTTTCATTAACTGGATGATACAAACAACCTGTTGACTCCAGGAGGAGGAGGATTAGGACCTGTGCTCTGGTTTCATTTGGAAGGTTTGCAGAAGCCTCTTGTTGCAGTTACACTATTTGTAGGTGGCTTAGCCCCAGACTGGCTGTGTAATTAGTTTCTGTCACCAGGAGTGGCTGACAAGCCTTGTCCAAATCCACGCTGCCTGGGTCTTAGCCTTTCATACACACACAAAAACATCCCCTGGTGTGCAACAGGAGGGGGGGGGGGAAAAAAAGGCAAAGTGGCTTACTCAGGAAATCTTCACACACAGCCAACCACACATCCCCAGCAGGTCCCAGCTTGGAGTAGTAAAACACTAAATTTAGATGAAAACAGGCAGGATTTCAACCCTTCTTGCCTTTGCAGTGACCTGCCACGAGCTCAGCCCCAGCTAGCCACAGCATCCTGGGCTTGATTTGTGACACTGAGCAGCCAAGGCTATGGAAATGTGAACTTGAAAAAAAAAAAAAACAAAAAAAACACAACAAACCCCACTGTGGAACTATAAAGAATTTAACCACGTCCTTAATTTTACACAGTGTCAGTGCAGGAGATTTAAAAAGCAATAAACAAACTTGTTACTGCACTAGAATCGAAGAGGAATCATAAACCCACTAAAGTTACAGAGCTAAAATACGGTGTGGGGAATGGACAATGGCAACATTTATTCAATAAAACTCATTTATATGTAAAAGATGGAATCAAAAATATATATATTATGAGGCAGGCACGACAAATTAGGGAGGAGGCAAACTAACTGTGGGCGAGATGCTTTCTATTATGCATGCAAATCTCAGAGATGGATGAGGCAAAGGTGCTTCCCCATGCCTGGGATCAACTCTGGACTGCCAGGGAGGGGATGGGGACTGTGGCACTGGCCCTACAAAGGATGACATCTTAATAGTCTTCTGGAATAAGCCAACTTGCTGGAGCTGCTGCTATTTACTATTTGTCTCTTCCTCTTGAGATATAAACCGTGGCCTCTATCTGCTGGTGAAATCTAAATATACAAAGGCATTTTCTTCAAGCAGGCTGGAGCATTAATCCTGACAGCTAGGTCAGATTTCAGCCTGGGTAATTGCTTTCTGCTAAGACATAGTTAAACTTATAGTTTTAATTTCAAGATGCTCCTCTGTTCTGTACACACTGTATAGCTCCAAACTCCACAATATGTTGCTTAAAGACTTGATATAAAGGGAAACATCACCTCTACTTTTCCTTGCCACAAATCCAGCTCTAATATTTTGTTATATCCCAAAAAACAAACCCTCAATTATTTATGGATCTTAGACTGACACAGACCAAGGGCTACAGAGATGCTACATCAAGGTTTTCTATCCCAGTGTGTCCCCAGTGTCCATCCAGGGTACCAACATTCCAACAAGTGTGTGGGGAGCACCCAGGCAGAGAAGTTTGCAAGTGTGTTAACTACCTAGTGTGGCAATCAATCAATTAACTCAAGGTGAAAAACTAGTGGAGACAAGATTGCAGATAAGAGTAAACAATCCGGGCTGGACTTGTGGAGGAGAAAGTGAAATTCCATTTCCAGGGCTGTCAGAGGGGTTTAAAAGATCACTCAGCAGAAGGATTTTCTTTTTTTCCCCCCTTTGTTTTGTTTTATTTTCTCCAGGCCGAGGGTTTCCATAGATCTTCTCATTGATCTGAAGTGGCCAGGGGCATAAAAAGCCAATTTTGGCTGCATTATCCTGTCTCCCTTCCACCAGAGCTTAACACAAAGAGAAATGCCACCCTCGCCCCACAACGAATCCCTGCCCAAGGCTTGCCTTGGAAAGCAGGTTTCCAGCCAGGCATGGCAAATCTGAAAGTCAAATGCTCCCAAAAAAACCCAAACCACTGAAGGGAGAGATCCTGAACTGGTGGCAGCCCCTGCACTGCTGCAGGCAATGCCCACGTGCAGGCTGGGGAAGAGAAGCACACTAAGTCACTCTGGATAAATGGAGTTGAGCTCTGGATGTTGGGGTTTTTTCCCCCCCCCCTCCTGCTTCTATTTAGATCTGCAAAGGCATTTCTTTCCCCTCACCATCCAGGCTTCTGTTAGTTTATTTGATGGGTAATTTCAGAGTCAAAAATCCCCCTTCCATAAGGGGAAGGTTGGGACACAGGGCTCCACGGGTGAGCCAGCAGCTCTGCACATATAGGGGAGCTTGGATAAAATAAACAAACAAAAACAACTTACTGTTTAGTTCTCAGCTTGTAAAGTCTCCAGCAGCAGCCACTGAGGAGCTGCACTTGTCCAATTACATTTAGAAAACGCCTCTAAAAAATAGATTATCTCCTGGTTTTAACACAGCAACTCCCCTTTCTCCCTCCAGCCCCCCCCCAAGGAGCTCAAGAGAAACTGAATTTCCCTTTATGGGACGAGTTCAAACATTGCTGTGGCCAAGGAGCTCTCACCTGCTGCCTTCCAGCTCCCACCACATCCCAGTAGCAGGGATGATGTTTTGGGGGAAGGGGACCCCCAGCCCTGCCTGATGACACTGGAAAGAGGGGGTTGGTTCCTTCTGTGCCCCACATTCAGTGGGAGCTGGAACAAGAGCATCCATTTATAAATCCCTGCCTGCTGCTGCCCTGCTCAGAGGTTACCTGCTTTTCCTTTCTCTGCCTCTGCATCCAAGTAACACAAAGTACATGGGGGTAGCCATCCAGTGTCATTGGTGTAATTAAAGCTCCTGCCATAGGCTTTCCTATTTAACCTGCTGGATTGGAGCTGCTCTCTGTTCTTCCTTTAATGTAGCTGCTGATCTTTCACAGATCTTGGTTGTGTCTCAAAAGCCAGCTGGAGGTGGACTCTTCAAATAGAGTCAAAAGCAAAAAAATCGACGTGGGGAAAGTTAACTAAACTTTAACTCAAAGAAAAGTTTCCTCTTAAGTTTGGAACAAATATTGAGACCTGCTTTATTACAAAGCTGCTCTTGCCATATTGCCAAGGGCTTATTTCTGGCTTAACACACACACACACACACACAGAGTTAATCTCTCGGCCAAAAAGTCGAAACCTGGGAGAAAGAGAAAAATGATCATCATAAATGTCACATTAAATCAGAAGATCATCAGTTGCAAAGTAGAAGATGGGATTTTTTTTTTCCCCCCTTCTCTATTTAATCACAGCAACTGCATTCGTGCTGTAGACTGAAACACAATGGGGCCATCCCTGTTCAAACAGGAATGGCTATTACAAAAAAAAATAAAAGAAATATCAGACCAACCAGATCAAGAGGCACTTCTGGAAGGAAAGTAAATTCAGATGAAATGAAATCTATAGAACACTTTGCCCGCTGAGTATTCACACACAGAAAATTGACATTGAGGCTCCACTGCCTATAAATGCCATTGCACAAACCACGTGAGGCCATTTCTTTCTCAATTATGATAAAACCAGTTTCTTTTCTCGAGAGGCTTGCACACACTGGTGTCATAGTTCAGTGCTCAGGGCAGGAATTTCCCAAGGAGTTTTGCACTGGAGACACTGGGGGGGCTGGAGGCAACATCTGTCCTCAGAGAGCAGCTCTCTGCTGGGTGAGGGGTGTCCTGGAGTCATAGTTCATGGAACACATCTCCAGGGTCTCTCCTGGCTCAGTGAGAAGACACCAGGAAGAGAACTACCCAAAAATCACCCTGCAAACAGAAACACCCCCCCATACAAAAGAAAACCCCTTGATCTTTTATCTTGTTGACACAAATTCCACCTCTTTGGGCTGGAGATGCTCCTGGAGCTTTAGACAAACAACGTGCACTGAGGGTTGGGTTGTGGAGCTCTATTTGCTTTCACATTTAGAGTAATGAATAAACTCTTGGGCACTAATTCTGGAAGCAAGAAACTGCCTTATGAGATTATCTGCAGCTCAATAGTCGGGGGACAAGGGAAATAAAAGGATTCACATTACGAATTTTATAATGACTTACTGCTCACTTATCTGAAAAATAGTTGGAGTCATAATTAGCCAGGCTTTTCAGTGCTTTAAGGTGCAGAGATTTCTATCTGCTGCACACCTTAACATTTGCATTTTAATGGGCTAAAGATGTATATCAGTAATAGCACCCACGGATGCTCTCATATCACCAGTATTAATACAATATATAGCTGAGGAGCCTCAGCCACCCACAGGACAGCAGGGTTGATCAATAAAGAGCAAACAGTGACCAAAGCAAGTCCAAGCTAAATGTCAGCACACTGACATGCCTCTAAATAACACTACCCAGGTGGCAGGCTGAGGTCAGGACACATGAATGCCACGAGCACACAGGTGGCTCAGCCAGGTGGGGTGACCATGGGGTGGTTCTTTTCTCACACAGGAAAAGTTCAATACACAAAAGTAGCTGCTTATGGGTGAAGGGCTAATTACTCAGCAACAAATCCCACCAAAGTCCTAAGCATCGTGTAATGGATTTGGTTTAATTTAAGATACAAAAGGTTTGGCTGCAAATCAACTACCATAGAATTCTGGATCTTGTTTATTATTAATTCTAGACCTAGAAGAGAACTAACAAGTGCTGGGAAGCTGGTTTTCCTTCAGCTTTTGGAAAAAAAAAAAAATAGTTTTTCAGGCCTAGAAAGCAGCATTACTGCTCCCTCAGTACAAATTGTACAGCCCCAGCAGCAAGGCAGGAGGGGGAGAAAAAGCAAATCAGCCAAAAGCAGCCCCTGCTGACCAAGCCAGCACCATTTCCACAGCTCCTGGGGAATGGTTTACCTGGGAGCACCATCAGCATGGGGATTAACTGCATTTCCAGACTAGATATTCAGCTGCTACTGCAATGCATTTGGTCTGGACAGGTAGGAATCCTGGGAATACCCAGCTGAGAACAGAGCAGCAACTGCAACCTACTGGAGAATTGGCAGAAAAATAATGTTTTTCTCTTTCTATCCAACAGTAAAAGTAGAAAAGTAAAGGAAACAAACACAGATGATTGGTCTTTTCAAAAGGAAATCATTACAACTGGCAGCTACAGATCTACATCAGTGTTTCAGACTACAGGTAGCACCCAGATCCAAGTTTCCACAGGAGTTCCATGGAAGCAGAAAGGATTTTCCTTCCTTGGGCAGGGAAATTAATTGCCACTCAGAACCCTGTAAACAGTTAATTTCCTTATGATTTAGGCAAACAGTATTTCAGAAAGATAAGAATTCAGAGTTGTACAAGTGCCATCCTGATGCCAGTTGACCACAGACCTGCCCGAGTAGCTTCTTCCAGCTGGGCACTGAGACAAGGAGGAGGGTGAGGAGAGGTGATGGAGGCTCTGACACACAGAGGGCTTCCTCTCCAGATGATACATTCCCCTGACAAAAAGGATCTGCAGAAAACAGTGTCATTTTTCCTCTTTAAGCATCAAAAGGAATATTTAGCTTGGGAAGATGGGATTAAGCAGGGATTAAGCTGACTGCTGAAACTGTCACTCCATGACTGGAGGGAACCAGGGGACTAAGCAGCCTCCTTCTGCTGTGTTTTCAGCAATCACTTCCAGTTTTAGCTCTGCTTAATTGTGCATCAAAACGATGGCACTGGGAAGGGAGTTGAAGCTCCTCTCTGTCCTAAACCCAGGAAACTCGTGGTGTCAGCAGCTGATAAACTGCAGGGGCAAAGCTGCAGGTAAGGAGTGAATTTAAGGAAGAGAGAAGACCAAACACAGAGATACTCACATGGAACTTCACTCAGTCCTAGGCAGTGAAGCCTCTGGAGAAAATCCAAGCAGCAGCTCCTATTTTTAGTGAGGGTCTGTGGCAAATGTATGCAAATCAGGGGCACATCATTCAACAGCAGAAGGATAGGATAAAATTGCTAAAGCTTTTCAAACCTTCTGGTCTCCCAGCAAGACTAAATGGGGTCTGAAAGCTCCAGGACTCTGAGGGGGTCTCTGCAATGTCACCTCAGAGACAACTGAAATCAGCCCCCAGGAACACTACAGCAACACAACCCCGACTTGGGGCTTTGATGGAGACTGGCTGGAAAAACAAAGATTCGTTTCAGGGAATCATTTCAAGGTCTTGGAAATGGGTTTTCATTTGCATTATAATGAAAACAAGACACTCCAAGAGAAGCAGGAGAAGGAGGAAGAGAGAAAAGGGAGAGCTACCCAGGCTGGTCCCCAGTGATTGCAGTGCACTCTGCAATACAGGAGGTTTGGTTCGAGTGCTGGGGTCCACAAAACACCAACCCCTCCTCAGTGCAACAAAGAGTTGCTCTTAGAATAATCAGAGAAGGGGGACATGGTCTGAAGGACTCGGAGTGAAGGGGAATTTCTCCATCACCAGACTATTGTAATCACTTCAATCAAAAGACTGGCAGCTTCTCCTCATCAACAATTAGCAGCTTGACAGAATATTCCCACAGGGGAGCTCAGATGCCTCTTACTGACAACTCCAAGACCCTATGTTACTGGATGCTGGTGGTTAGGAGAGATTTCTCCTGCAAATACAGCTTTCTTGATTTTAAAGCCCCTTGCCATTCTGCAGTGATCTGCCATCTTTCATGGCTGGGACAGTCCTTCAAATCTGGAATGAACAGTTTCATTCCTTCCAGTGCCTGCAGGGAGCTGATCAAAGCCTCAGAGGGGCTGTTTCCAAAGCCTGGAGTCAAAGGACAATGGTTTGAAGTGAGAAAGGAGTGGCTGGAGATGAGAACTAAGGGAGAAGTTTCCCAGCAGAGTGGTGGCCACTGGCACAGGGTGCCCAGGGAGGTGGTGGAGCCCCCATCCCTGGAGACATTGAAGCTTGAGGAGGCTCTGAGCACCCTGCTCTAGTTGAGATGTCCCTGCTCTCAGCAGGGGTTGGGCTGGATGTAGGCAACCCTACATATTTGCTGGCTATTAATAATTCCTTTAGGTCTATGTTATCTTCTTTGCCTCAAAACTTTGCCCCTCTGGGGGCTGAAACCACTTGGGTGTATTTTCATAACACAAAACTGTTGAATAAATTCTTTTAAAGTTTCTCTAGTGTTTCATCTTGGTCAGAAAAGGAAAAATCCCTAAATATAGCAATTATTTAAATCATTAAATATGCACTTAAATACTACTTAAATGGAATAAACTCCTAGTTAGATGGAATAAATAATAAACAAACTCAGATTTAGATGGAATCAACTCCTAAATCTTAATTTCTGCCAGCTCATTTATCCTTCCCAATGAGATCTCATCCACACTTCCCAGACTCATTCAGCCTCTCATGTGCAGGTGGGTCAGGGATGCTACAGGTAGGGTAGATCTGGATTCAGTGTTGACCTGCTCAGTGCAGTCATCAGTTCATGACCATTAATTAACTTTTTTCCTCTCTAATCAGATCCTGATTCCAAGCTTTGGGTATCCTGTGGCCTCATTTCCCAGCAATCTCCAGGAATAAAAGGTGTTTCTCCCCCATGTTTACCTGGGGATGAGCATGAAAGGAGACTGTGAAGTGTCTCCTGAGCTAGCAGGAGAGAGGAGATTGCAGGGAAATTTAGGAAGGATGTTTTCAAAGGCACAGATCTCAGCTCAGAGCACAGCTACAGAGTGGTCCTTGCTAAAGTCAAGTGTATAATCTACATTAAGCAAGGAAAAAAAACCCTATTTTTATATCATTATTTCGTTTCACAGGAAAAACAACAGCTAGCTACAAACTATTCCAGCTAAACTGAGCAGCTCCCATGGAAAACCACTTGGAGAAGACAAACCCAACTGGCTTCTCCATCCTGATGGCAAAACATCACCCCAGAAACATGGAAAATTAGGGGATAGCAGGACTGGAAAGGCACAAAAGGCACAGGAAGGTGGTCACAGCAGCCCCTCCACGTGCATTCAACCTTCATCTTCTCCACCCTAGTGAGGAGCTCTTGTGTTCAAAGCTGATGGTGAATTTTCCAGCCAGTGCCTGGGCTGTGATGGGTTTTTGGCTGCCTCAGCTTTCTCCATGGAAGATGGACATTCAGAAACTCGAACATGTATCTTGGCTGGAAAAACTGGACTGCTTGACAAGTCAAACCTTTGACTTGGGTATATTTTACTGAGAAAATTAAGTGTTTTCATCATCCAGCCATACTGAATAGTTAAGACTGCCAGGACTACTCATTAAACACACAGATGTTTTAAAGTTTGATTAGGCAACTGTTACCAACAGCCTAGATTTCATTAGCATATGGAAAATAAGGTAGTGGAGTTGAGCATGCAAGAAGAATTACTTAAGGGCTAAAAGCAACACTGCAAACTAAGTGCCTCATATAATCAATAAATTAAATATTAAAGAATATGGAGCCAGACAGAGGAGGTTTCCCTTTCCTGGGGTCAGTTTTGTCCCCAGTAAAAGGGGAATATGGGAATATTGCTGCCCATTCTGCATCAGCTCCCCCACCCCCCTTCCCCAAAATCACAAGACTACATCAAAAGTCATAAGACTGACTGAAAATATTCAATTCTGGCTTATTTATCTTTGTGATTCAGAAGCTTCAATAAATATTTACTTGGTTTGGAGCTATTCCCAACAGCCAAGATGGTTAAAAAATGTACTTAAAAATGAGCATGTCAGTTCCTTGGAATTCTCCTCAATTGAACAGCTTGGGTGTACATAAATGTATAAAAACTGAGATAATCACTCAGTGTGAACGTGGAAGCATCTGTGAAATGTTTCTTCCAACATAGGTGAAGATCAGCAGGAAACCTTCCTGGAGCCCATACAATTCTTATTTTCATATCCATTTTTTTTTCAATACCATTGGTCCAGCAGTCAGTAATTTCTCCTGCTCTCCAGCCTGTCACACATCTTGCACAACTTACTGACATTCGAACTTGCACACAACAAACTACAAGGAAAGTGAAAGAAAACCACATAAATAAATGAAATATTTCAAAGAGAAGCAGAAGAAGCAGCACCATCATTGGTTTCCTGCTCAGGATGTTGTCCAAATGCTCCTTTTCTTGCACAGGGTGGGAGCCAAATAGACCCAAAAGGTCCATCTTCCAGCACTGAAACCCAGTCAGACTGGCCTGGCTACTGGGAGTGGAAAATGAGTGTTGTTGTGAAGCAGAAAACACCTCCTCAGTCCCAGAGCACAGCAGCTCTGGGGAATACAGAGTCAACTCTGCAATCTGAGTTAATGGCCAGTGGTCCCCCAGAGACAAAAGCACATTGTGCCACATCTGGTGGCCACTGGGGCTTCCACTCCCAGGTATTTTCTGCCTTGCTCTTGTCCTGCTGCACAAAGCAACCCCCTCCTGCAGCAACTGTGTCAGGGGAAAGCTGGGCATATTCCAGTTTACATTTACTGATGTGTTTTAAGGGAGGTGATTGTTTCCTTCTCCCTGCCCTGAAAAGCACAGGAATTCAATAAAAAAAAAGAAAAACAAACCAGAAAAAAACCAAGTTGACATCCTACTGGAATTCCCACAGGCTGAAATCCAAAATAAACTAATGGACAAATGAACTGGAGACAATTCCAGAGACACACTCCATGCTGCTTTGCTTGAGCCAGGAGAAGTGAGTGACCTGGGAATTACACTGACATCATTTGGTTCTTCTTCACAACCCACATTTTGTTCCCAGTTAACTGCTTAAGCACCCGAGGGACCTTTCATCCCCAGACTTCAGTGGAAGCCACGTTTCAGCTTTTAAATCATATTAAAAACATAAATTATACATTACAAATATCACGTTGCTCACACTTAATTTAGAAGCAGTCCCCCAATGGGGGTGGAGATGACATTGCTTGGGCCAAGCAGAGGAGACTCCTCTGGGGCCTGCTCTGAATTGCCTCCCTGGCTTATTACACGTTGACTTTGGAGCAAGTTGAACATCTCCTTAAGATACTGACCTCAAAAATTAACCTACATCAGGTACCCAAGTGTCACTTCTTGAAGGGCTGCTTTATTTTGGGCTCTAGAACTTTCAAGCCCCCCTTGACTAATTGATGGTAGCTTGAACACTTATTATTTAGCTCTACATCTCAACAACTGTATTAATAATTGCCATTATTAATGGTAATAAAGCATTTTTATAACAGAGAGGTCTGCAGTGTTGATTCCCTACCCAAAATATTCACAACTGAGGGTCTCCATCCTCATTCCAATACAACTCCTGGCAAATCCCCTCTTAGCTCAACTCTCCAACACACACCTCAGGAGGTCAGGGACAGAGGTGCAATGATTAGGGGGTTGTAATAACAGGTCTCTGACATTGCAAGGGAGCTGCTGTATATGGAGTCAACTGTCCAGGAGCCACCTTCAAAGCCTGGAACCTCCCTCAGGTCAACCAAGCAGCACGTTACACAAAAGACTAGAAAACTCAGCAGGGTTAAGCTGCCTTCCTACTCAGGGCCATCAGATCTTTGCCAGGAGTGCATGAAACCAGTAAAAACCCTTCACTGGGCAAGGACACAGCAGACAGAGCCATGAAGGAGACCCCAGCACACCTCCCCTGCCACCACCACCACAGCCAGGCAGAGCTCTAGCACACCAACAACCCCAGAAGAAGGCAGGCTGCTTTCCTGCAACACCAGCCCTTGCCTTTCTGCCTCTCTAAACACACACCTACTTTGCTCTCAGCTACCCAACCACATTTTGCTCTCAGTTACCCAACTACACACCTATTTTGTTCTCAGTTACCCCTCACTCAGCAGTTCTCAGGGCTCATTTCACTGACACAGCCTCCCATTAGATGAAAATCCCCAGGACTCACCTGAGCTCCTCAGCCTCCAGAAATCACTCCCCCAGCTCCTCTTCCTGAGCATCCCAGCATGGCAGACTGTAGTTCTCCATCAAAATGCTCCAGCTTAAGGGAAAAAAAGTCACAGCCAACCTTCTTTTCTCCCTCACTTAACTTCTACAAAGGCTTTTAGGTCCAGGACAAGCCCCTGAGATCCCTGGTACCCTTCTCCCCTGGCAAATGCCCTTTTATCAAGGAGGCTCCTCTCTTCCCACTGATGATATCCCCACTGACCTCCCCAGCAGCAGCTGTCCCAAGCCCCTCCACCCTTCAGCTGGTCAAAAGGACCCAGTCAGGAGTTAGAAAGCAGCTGAAAAGCATCAATCCCATTAAGCAGCTGAAAAGGGAGAACTTTGCCAGGTGTTTTGAGTAGTCCTTGTGATGGGAAAAGCTTCAGGGGATTAAATGTGTTTTCTGGGTCCAGTAAGACTCCCCACATCTCATACAATAAATATGTAGACAGCAGCTTCTAAGTTCAGGGAAAGCTGATTGATGTTGAGCCCCACCTCTATTTATTTATTTAGCCAAAAGTAAAACAAAGGAAGATAAACCCAAAGATTCCTCCCAGAAACATGAATTCTAGTTGAAACGATGAGTTTTGCAGCTTTTTGGAAGTTATCTTGCACAGATCATCACTCTTAGTGGCTGAGAAACCTTTCACACAAGAGCACCTTCCTAAAGAACCCCCCCTCCCAGAGCATGTGTTTGCACTGGATTTATTTGCAGCTGGTAGTTTGGAAAACTTGGTAGAGCACTCAAGATTTAACTAAAGGAGACTGGAAGAGTCTTTCAGAATCATTGTTTTATTAACAGAGGGGAAATAAATCATTTAAAACTCAGAGTGTAACGTCTGTGTTACTATATCAGGGAAATATGAGCTGTGGTGTACGTCAGGACTTGAATTATTCAGGGACCTGAAATGCATCTCATGACTTTGATCCATGCCACGAAAATACAGTCGATTTTTATCTGAAGATAGAGGTTAGAGATGAGAACAAATTGTTGGTAGATTCTGTTGGTAAACATCCCAGATAAAAAGGTGAGATGAGATTTTCCCATTTAACCTTGTCTATCTCCTCACTCAGTGGAGAAAATGATTGAGGAGCAGAGGAAATCTCAGGGGTGTGTTTGATGCAAAGTGTAAAAAGTCCATCTGTAA
The DNA here is from genome assembly GCA_024611195.1 of Ceyx melanurus. Classification (NCBI taxonomy): domain Eukaryota; kingdom Metazoa; phylum Chordata; class Aves; order Coraciiformes; family Alcedinidae; genus Ceyx; species Ceyx melanurus. The sequence goes on along the minus strand of JANHGL010009313.1, from coordinate 26,293 downwards.
AAAAAAAAACAACAACCCAAACAACCAGGAATTCCCCAAATTATCCAGACCTCTGGCTTCTGCGACCCAGAGGAAACCCTTCAACCTCAATCTGCCTCCTGAACTTCACCACTGCAAGAGGGAAAAAGCAACCAAAAAAGCTGGTTTAGCAGCCTTAAAGCCTCATCAATTTGTTTCCTTTAATTACTTTCTCTCAGCACTCCAGTGGGTCAAGGACAGCAGCATGCTGCAGCATCTGGGATTCGTGCTGTGTTGTCTGAAGGGGAAGAGTAAATGGAAGTAGGTGTTGACACTGTGTAAGAAACATGGCATTTCTCAGAAGACCTAATGGGTTATTACACAGGAACAAATGAAAGGTAAACTTTGCAGTGGGAGAGCCTTCTTGTCAGCACTGCAGCCCAGGACAGGGAAATGCTCACCTTGCATTACAACCAAATAAAATCCTGCCTTTGATCAAATCAAATAACAGCCCCAAATGTCTGAGGATGGAACTTGGGGTAGCTTGAGTCTTGCAGGATTGAATTCAACTTGAGTTGAAGAATTGAACTGCCCCTTGAATTCTTCTGGGAGACTCGTGGGCTGCTGGGGCTTTGTGTGCTGAGCAATGAGTGTCTAGTGGAAAGTCATCCCAGATGTGTGTGAGGTGGCAAAGCACATCTGGGCTAAAATGCAGGGATAATAAAGTATTCAGCCTCGTGAGCTCTATAAAAAAAGCATCGAAACTCCTCAGTTCAGGAAGGACAGGGAGCTGCTGGAGAGAGTCCAGTGCAGAGCCATGAAGATGCTGAAGGGAGGGGAACATCTCCCTGCTGAGGAGAGGCTGAGGAGCTGGGGTGAGACTGAGGGGGGACCTCATTAATGTCTATAAATATGGAAGGTGTCAGGAGGATGGAGCCAGGCTCTGCTCAGGGACATCCAGTGGCAGGGCAAGGGGCAGTGGGTGCAGCTAGAACATGGCAGGGTCCACAGAAATATGAGGAAAAACTTCACTGTAAGGGTGATGGAGCCTGTCCCAAGCTGCCCAGGGAGGTTGTGGAGTCTCCTTCTCTGGAGACTTTCCAGCCCCACCTGGATCTGTTCCTGTGTGGGCTGCCCTGGGTGCCCCTGCTCTGGCAGGGGGTTGGATTTGTGAAGAAAAAGTGACTGTCCCCTGCACAGGGCCCCAAATTCAGCTCTGAAACAAGACCCTTCCCCCCTCTGGATAACCCCATCCTCTTCAGCCTGAGCTTGCTTTCTAGCCAGCACCTCCAGTCATTAGGAAAAGAGGCAGTGATTTTGCAATTGCCAGCATACTTAACATTTTATCCTTGCTCTTTTTTATCCTGTCCCTTCCAATAGTCATTAAATTTATTAAGTGGTTTCTACGAGTGACTCCTCTCCCTTCTAAAAACGACCAGATCATCAGCACAGAATATATATCTAGGTTCAGTCCCTCTTTTCTTATCTTTCCTGACAAACCACTCTCCTTCACAGTTTTATCTCTATAATTGATGAAGCACACACAGGATAATTTACAGCCCTCTCCAGCTACCTTCCAAACTGCACACCCTTCATTCCAGGATCACATTCTCTCAACTCTGCTCCTAGAAATGACATTTGATTGTATTTTATTGTATTTTATTTATTTTATTTTATTTCTTTTCTAGATATCTGCAGTGGAGTAACCAAGGGGAAGTTTAACCAAGATTTCGGATGAGATAAGCCAACCTAAACCAAAACAACAACAACAAAGATGAAACCAAACCAAAAGATGCTGTAGTTAACCAGAAATAATCTGCATTCTTGTTCTGTGCACGCAAAGGCCCAGCTCAGCTCTTTGCCTTTTTGCACAGGGAATTTGGAAGAAGGAAAACCTTGCAGCTACTGCTCTCTTAGTAAGAAAGCAGGATCCATGGTCTGGAAAAGCAACCTTTTCATTGTGGTGCACAACAGAGAGAAAGAAAAAAAACCCATGATGACACTGAGCATCCTACACAGTGGAAATGCTGCATCCAGCCCCAAATGCAGGTTGCTAATGAATTCATTTTAATCCAGAGTTCCAGCCTGAGCTTCTGATGTTCAGACGAGGGAGTGTTGCTTCCACCCTGAGAAATGGGATCTCAGAGGACACCAAGCCTTCCCCTTCCACTGAGATCATTTGAGCAGGAATGTTTTTCTGCTGTGGCAGGCAGGATCCTGGGAAGAGGAGATCAATGCCTTCTCATTAGGCTGTATCCTGGAGCGAGGCTGTGGCAGGGAAGGGCTCCAACCTGCAGACATGAAGGCATCTGCCTGGCACTGCCTGCAAACCCTGCCAGGTCCTTAAGCTCTGCCAGAGGCTCAGAGCAGCCTGGGGAAGAAACCCTGATCTCACAGGGGAGAAGCCACTGCTCCAATCCTGAAAAAAACCAGAAAGCAGGTCTTTTTATCCCTATTTTCCAAGCCTCTGCTGCCATACCCTTCAGCTTTATCTTGTAGCACTCACAACATCCTTTGTTCCCTCCAGGCTCCCCCCAACATCCAGAATCATGGCTGAAAAAAAGACAAACCCAACCCTGCAACAAGCTGAGCATCAACTTTTGCCCTCTCTTTCCTAGGAATTGTGGCCTGCAGTCAAAGGAGGCAGCTCAGAACAGCAGTGTCATCTGAACTATTCCTGACTTCCACTGGAAAACGTGCTGTTCTTGGATGAAAAAAAAGTCCTTTTATTTTTAGAAGTGCCCTATCAAATATGCATGAATGGGCACATGTCTTTTCCATTGAGTGATTCCAAGTGGAGGGTTTGGCTCAGGCACTGCCACCCTCCTCCTTAGACCTTGAAAACAAGCTTTGAAACGAGGTGGGGGGAAGTTCCAAAGAAGGAGCTAAAGAAAGCTCAGGAGAAAAATCTGCTGTCAGGAGGAGTGTCATGGACTGTAAATGGTCAGAAGGGGTAACGACCAGAGAGACAAATTAATTTTCATGAACTTCCTTCTCCTCCTGCAGAAAAGTCCTAATTGAGGAGCATTTGCCATGACCACAATATGAAACCTCTGGTGAAGGAGCTCATTAGCCCAGTGCCACAGTGGGACAAGATGTGCCACATATTCCTTTTTAATAGGCAAGTGCTGACTATTTGCAAGTAAGTAGTTATCTGAAAGGGTGAGAGCTGGCTGGCCATGGTGTTTCTGCTCTGAGAGGGGAAAAAACTGCCTCTTCCTCTCCTCAGCACCCAACATCCAGACCCTTCCCTTCTCACCTCTTGCTCTACACCATCACTGCAACGTGGGTTGTGCCCCTGACCTCCTGGCATCAACCACCTCCAGTTTGGTCGTTGCCTTCCAGCAGGGAACAGCCCTGGGTTTTGTCCAGACCTCCTGCAATCACCCACCAGGTTCTGTCATGGCTGCTCCAGAGGAGGAAGATCCCTCGTGGTCATCTCCAGATACCAGCTGGACATTTTAGGAGATGAAGCATCTTTTTCTGTGTAATGGGATGAGAAACACAGAGCAAGTGCAGGAGCACTTGCTTGACAGTTTAAAAGCAGGAATTTTGTTTCCTTGCCATTTTTTAATGTATCTGCTTAACTGCTTTATCATCTGATTTCCAAATTGCCCTTTCAAGCCTTGCAGCAAAATGTGCATAATTGTGATGGATTTTTTTTCTTTCCCTTCCCTCTGTCAACAAATGCATAATCAAGCCTAGAAAACTCCAGAAAAAGAAAAATCCCCAACAAACCCCAAACACCAAAAGCAGGCTAACGAATTCTTCCAGCTATTTATCTAATTTGTATTGACATGGAAACTCATTAATTCAATTTAAAAGAATAAGGAAGAGTCAGAAGCAAGGCACTTACATTTACGTGTCCTTATTGAACAGCAAAACAAGACCCCTGCAGTGCTGGTCACATGAAAAAACCATTAAAGAATTTGGTTCCAAAGTGGGAAATTTCAGCTCAGTCGTGACAAATGTGTTCAAGTTACTTTGAACAAGAGTAAAATCAGGAGAGACTAAAATAATACACTAAGAGTGGCTTTCCTGATGCTTAAATGTTTATGTCACTGGGTGCTGGGGACACTGATATTTATCTCAGGAGCTTAAATATCATCCTGCACTCTTTAGCTCATCTTTGCAGTACTCAGTTTAATAGCCTGCTAACTTCAGCTAGGCATTTTGTAAAGGCACAGCCCACCAGAGATGCTTCATTCACATCAATACACAGGAATTGGATGAGTGCTTGGCTATTAAACCTACTCTGGCTTGATTTTTACCACTTAGAGCTACAAATGAAGCCTAGAGGAGCTGGAGATGCTTGGCAGCACTGGAGATCATGTCCGTGATGCTGAGCTCTGTCTGACTTCTCCACACCCCACGTGTCAAATCTGCATGATCAAATCCAGGTGTTTGGAAATTAATTGTAATGATAAAGCCCTGAGAGTGTTGAGTGAAAAAGGCTCCAAGAACATGTAATAGGATCATTAAGTGAAATGCCAGCAGAGGTATTAAAAGAAGGGTCAATAGACCCCAGAAGAGGATGAAAGGGGAGAAGAGGCAACGAAACGACCTGTCAGCCATCAGGAACAGAGACAGAACAAAGGTCTGAATTATTAAAGCCAATTAGCAACTTAATAAAGAGACAAGGCTTTCAAATGAAAGGATCAGACGAGGCTAGGAAGGAACTGGAGAGACACTGGTCAGCTCAGCAGAAAACACATGGGAAGAGGTGAGGAGCTGGAGATTGGGTCAGGGAGGGCAGGGGCAGCCGTGGGGCAGGGCTGGTGGATCCCTGCCAGCAGAATCAGCTTCTTGGTTCCTTTCCTTCCTCTCCAGACCTTTTGCCTCCTGAACAAATGGAGATTGGGCCACGAGGTTTGAGGCTGATGGATATCCCAGCAGCCTGGTCGTTCCAGACTAGGCCTTTTCATCTCCACTGCTTTGTCATCTCCAACGGAATCTGGAGAGCTTCCCACAGGGCTGTGCAAGGAGTAGCCTCTGGGAGCTTCCATTACATATTTCACTGCATTGTGACATTAGAAATGCTGTTTTGATTCCATCTTCCTGCAGATACAAACAAAAAAGAGCAACAAGACGTCACATTAAATCTTGATGGTGCCTATTTCAGGGTTCAAAAGACAAAAAGAGTGCTACAGGAGATCATCAACTGCTTCAAAAGGAGAGGAAGAGGGAATACAAAATGTGCTGCAAAGACAATCCTAAACTGAGCCTGGGTGTTAAGATCTAGGAGAAAAGAGATGGAAGGATAAAACAAGAACATAGTCTGCCGTGGCACTGACAAATGAAAAGCAGAAAACAAAGATGGTACCTTATGCTGCTCAGCAGGGTATTTCCTGAGTGTTTTGTTCTATTTTTTTCCATGAACAGTAGGGTACTTCTAGATCAGACAATCAGTCAGGTTGGAAAAGCCCCTTGGGATCATCCAGTCCAACCATCAGCCCTGCTCTACACAGTTCACCCCTAAACCATGGCCCTCAAACCCACATCCAAACACCCCCAGGGCTGGGGACTCAGCCCCCTCCCTGGGCAGTCTATGCCAGTGTCTTCCAGTGAAAAACTTTTCCCTCCTGCCCAGTCTGACCCTCCCCTGGTGCAATCCCTTCCACTCAGCCAAAAGGAACAGCCAGTCCTCAGCTGCTCCTCTCCTCATACAAATCTCAATAGGATTCTCCTGGCCACATAGTTAATTCCACTGGGTTGATAATTGCCCTTATAAGAGATACCACAGCAAAACTGCAACTGCTAAATAGAATAAATAGCATATTTGTAAAGCAAGAAATCAATAGGTCTTTGCTTTCCTTCACTAACCTTCTTGATGTCTAGTAACTTTTAATGGCCTTTTTGTCAATATCTGTACAGAGACAACATATTACCTAAAATAACATTAAGGGCATTTGTCACTGTTTGCTCCAGTGGGGGCTTAACTGTCCCTACCCAGATCCCTGAAAACCTCAACAGTCAGGAACACCACAGGCTGGTGGCATCACCTCCTAAAGCAACAGCAGCAAAACCATCAGTAAATATTTTGTTGTCTCTGGATTCTCTGCTTCAAGGGCATGGAATTATTAGGAAGAGACTCCAAGAAAGACTCAGGGACTACAAGCAGGACCCAAAATGTACCCAGTGGCTGCAAAAGAAAAGAAACCAAACCTTATTTATGTGTAAAGCTCATTGAGCTGAGCTGGGGGAGTTGGCCTAAGGGTCAAACACTGACACACAGGGGGATGTTTGGGGAGAGGGAACACTTGACCTTATAGGAAAGTTCTAATGACAATTCAGTGTTGGAAGAACTCAACCTCAAAAGCAAACATAACACTTTTCCTGCCACTGATTACAGTTTAGAACCCAAGGCAGGTGTTTCCCTTGGAAATTTAGAGTTCAAGTCCTGCTTCAGAGCTGTAGAGCTCTCCTCTCCTCATCTCCTTTCCTCTCCTCTTCCCATCTCCTCTCCCCATATCCTCTCCTCATCTTTCCTCTCCTCTCCTCATCTTTCCTCTCCTCTCTCCTCTCCTCATCTCCTTTCCTCTCCTCTTCCAATCTCCTCTCCCTAACTCCTCTCCTCTCCGAGTGGATGGAGGGACTCAGCTTCCTGTCCTTGGGAGCCCAGGGAGAGATGAAGTTCCTTCTGCATGTTTTAAGGACTGAGATAATTGGGTCACTGAAGTATTGCACAGGGTTATTCATGGAAACACATCAAGGTTGTGCAGGCTTCTGTTTCACGTGGCTGATCTAATGGCTCCCCCAGAAAACAATTAGAAGTCATTTTTGCCTCAGTTCTACGCAGAAATTGATCTGTTCCCATGCAGCAGCCAACCAAGCCGAGCTTGACTGGCAGGTGAGGAGAAAATTATTTACAAGGAGAAAACACCACACTCATTCCAAGCAAAACCTTGTCCCTAGTGACTGAAAGATCACCCAGCTCCAGCTGGACATGGTGCTGATGGCTCTCCCCAGGAGCTCAGCTAGCTCTGCTGAGCTGCTATTGATGCTGCATCAAGATGTTGACATCATCATATTTCTAATGAGAATACAAATCTCCCCTGGCTGGGATGATCAAAGAGCCATATGGTCAATTAGCTGTGCCCAGTGCTTGTCCAGCATGATGAGGATTTGCAAGGTAGGAAGATGTATTTGGAATTCTTGCTTGCATTCAAATTAAAGGTTAACTACCATCTATTTTTTTTACCCTCAAATTCATGATGAACTTACAGCTTTTCTTCGGTGGCAATTCAGAGACACAGGAAAAAAAGATAATTTCCTACAAATTGGAGAGAGAATGAAGAATGATCAGGAGGTTTCTGTCCATAAAGGGTGATGTGGATAGAAATAATTTGTTCCAAAAGGTACATGTTGTAGATCACTTGCCATACAAATGTCTTTGTTTAGGACTCACGAGTTCCATTTGTATTAATTACTTTTGCTGGCAACTGCAGGTGTGGAGTGGCCTTAAAGCAAGGGCAACACCTATTAAGTTTAATTACTTTCTCCTTCAGCCTAAGCAATAAAGAAGTTTGGTGGAGATCTGGTTATTAACTGAGCGTGGCATCCAAATGAAGACACACTGCACAGCAAGCTGCTGGTTCCCACTGGCCTCTCCCATTCCAGGGATGAGATGGGCCGGAGGCAGACACTAAAGATTGGACAAAACCTCCTCCTCAGCCACGTTTAAACCCTCAGCACTTCCAGCAGCAGCCCTCGTGTCAAAGGACAAAGAGCTCTCCCTTCCCTGCTCACAGATCAACTGTCCCAAGGAGGGTTTCAAACATTCCAAGGACTTGTCTTCTGGATTTTTTTTTTTGCTTGGTTGGATAATTAATAAACAAAAGAGCTGAGCCTAGATACCAGCTTTGTGTGCGTGGTGTTTTCAGAAGAAAAACAATGGGTTTGCTTGCTTTGAAGAATTTCTAGCAGCATTTTTATGAAGCTACTGAAAAGCCACTGTGAGGATGTGATTTAGCAGCAGGAAAGGTGTGGGGCTTGGGGTTTTGTGCCACTGCCTGCATCTGGAGCTTGGAAACTTGTTTAGGCTCACCATTAACTTTGGAATTCCTCAGGAACTAATAGAAGAGAGGTGGAAGAGCTGAGTTCAAAAATAAACAAAATAATGAGTGAGGAGGGCAGAAGATTGCCCAACAGCACAACAACTTCCACAGCACCAGGAGACCCTGCACCATCCTGCCACCTGCTCAGATTTCCACTTTTCTGCACCTACCTCTGTGTCATTCCCATCATTACTGTTCCCACAATCACTTGCTCTACCAAACCAAGCAGTTTTCAGATGCATTTCTTCTCTCCTCCTCTCTCATTCCAGAATAAATCTATTCTGGGGGTGTTTTAGAAGAGGATCCAGTGGAGTTTTTGCATTCAGACCAGCCTGTGCTGCTGCCTAACAGTGATCCCAGGTCATCCCTCACATAGTTACTGTGAGTGATGGACCACAACTTTACTTCCCATGTATTCAACAAAAGGATGGAAAAGGAATTTCAAATATTGAAGTTCTCACACTGGGGATCTTTATTTACTTATTGACTTAAATCCAGCAGATACCACAGCATATAAAAATTCACCTGCCCCTATTTGTCTCACCTTCCCAGGCAAGTTGAACAATCAGCATGAAATTAGTAGGGCCCAGCTTCTGCTAATAAGCATCAAAATGTCTAACTGTCCATTTGCTTTCACAGGTACCCACAACAGCAATCAAGGAACTATTAGTACCAGCTTAAAATAGGAAGGAAATTCCAACCTGGTTTTTGCACTTGAAGCATCAGGCATGTGCTGAATCCCCAAAGCCAGGCAAGATCCCTGGTTTATAGCCAGCAAATAGATAAACATGGGTCCTGCTTCCAAGTGGTTATTTACATCAAGAAAGAATTCCCCCCAAAAGAATCTATACCATTGGCCCTGGATAATACTAAAGATTTACCTAAACCTCAGATTAATTGGCAAAGCCACCCAGAGGAGCAGCATCCTGGATTTCAAAGAGAACCAAATCTTAATAAGGCAAAACCAGAGATGAAAAGGCAGAAACATTTCCTTGTTGGTCTGGCTTGAGATAAACAGAATCAATTCTCTCTTTGTGATTTAATTTTCAGCTCTAAGTGATGGCACTTTCTGGACACTTGTGTTTTTTGAGGTGTGCCAAAAATACCACCAAAATACTGACTGTGTTTCTCAGTATACTCAAGAAACCTCTCCCCTGTTTGTATATCTTACTTCCATGGTTTAAGCAAATAAGAATGAAAGCAAAACCAAATAAAATTTCCTTCTTTACCCAAATTACTGTCTGTTCAGCAGAATAAAGCCCATCTTGTCAGAGAAAGATGCCATGGCAGTAGGACCCTGTTGGGACTGATGTCCTTCCATGCCAGGCTGAGAAGGCAGCTGCTGCTTCTCCTCCACAGCAACAAGGAGATCAAAGAGCTCCGTGTCAGCTACAAGTAGAAAGACACAGAAAATAAACTGGCTTGAAAGAGAAAAAAAAAAAATAATACAATGAATAGACAGAAGAGGGTATTAAAAAAAACCAAAACACCAGCTAAAAAATGTTATGAATGGGGGAAAAAATATCAATGAAGAATTTGCTGTGGCATTTCCAACATTAGGGATAGAGAACTAGCAAAATAGGAATTTTCAAGAGCTGTTCACACACCACAACCAAGGACTAGGTGCAGAGAAAAACACCCTCAGCAGCATCCCCAGCACTGGAAGCTGGGCAGGAGCCTTCTCCTGGAAGGTGGAGGCTGCAGCAGAATCATATGGTGCTGGTAAAATGTAAGAAAACAACTAAACAAACCCAGAGAGGCAAGAAAGCAACAAGCAACTGGGAAAAAAAAAAAAGGGTTTTAATTGCTAAACTGCCAAATGAGCATGGTCTGACAGATTGCACCAATCTGAGCAGCATAGACTTACTGTCAGCATCAGCCCAAACTTCCTCAGAGGACCATTCTATCGCAGATGAAATCAGAGACCCAGCAGCAGCTCACAGATAAACAGGAAGGGTTTGGAGCAGAGTGGTGCACCCATCATCATTAACTTTATTGACTTTGAAAAAGCCTTTGATAGCCTCAACAACAACAAAAAGGCTTCCAGAAGATAAAGGCTGAATTGTGGATTCTATCAGGAGATAGTGAGGAGAGCAGCAAACCTTTGTGGGGATCCTGAGCCTCAGGAGAGCAAGTGGAGCCAAGCAGAGCTTTTCCAGAGCCCCTGCATCTGTTCCTTAGGAAATTCCTGGAAGAAGGAAGCCAACAATGCAGTTTTGCAGCCAGCAGGGCACACTTGGCACTCAGCATGCACAAAGAAGTTGGACACCCAACGTTGGGTGAGGTAAAGGAAACACAGAATGTTGGTGGGTGGAAGGGACCTCAAAAGACAAGTTCAAAGGAGGATTGAAAGAGATGGAAAACCATTTTTGTGTAAGAATGAGAAGCAAACCCAATGTTGCTGTGCTCAAATGTTGATGGAAACTGCTGCAAGGTTGAGCTCCCCTCCCAGCCTGGGAGCAGGAGAAATCAAAGCAGCAGGAGCAGGTGGAATATCAGACTCTGTGTCATTAACACGAGGCTGTCAGGCTCTTCTTTCTCATGCCATACCCATAAACCCTGGCTATTTTTTTTTTTCAGGGTAGAAATAGATTACTAGTTAGCAAGCCAGAGTGAAGGGCACATGAGAAAAAATTAGGACTGAGAGTCAGAGTTTTTTTCTCACTTAAGACAGCAAATGTGTATAGATTGTGGCGTGACGGAGGCTGAAATAATCACTGGTGGAGGAGATGAAATCATGCAGGAAGCCATTAGAGAAAGCACTGGTAATCACTGGAGGATGAGGACAAGCTTGTGCTTGTTATTTTCCTCTCTCCTTTGTGTGGTTGTGATGCATTCCCCTTCCTTGGAGAAAGCAGATGCTTTTCGAGGTTGTTTTCCTGGCTTTCACGTTTCTAATTCGCATGCAACACCATCATTCCCTGCTCTTCACTTTTCCTCCTGCCATCATCTTCCCAGGCCTCTTCCCCAGCAGTGAGTTACAAACAATGCTGATGACCTCCTGCTGTTTCGAAATCTCTGCTGGAGAATATCTCAAATTACCATGATAATTTACTATTCCCAATTAAAACGAAGGTACATTGGGACTGAAAACAAAAAAAAAGGAAGAAATTAAATGCTGGAGTAACCCATCAGGGTACCAAAAAACAACCTGGAAGGGAGATTAAGGTGTGCAAGAGAAGAGCTCATATAGTAAGAAGAGTTCTCACACTGTTCTGTAGATGCTTTGGGAGAGCACTGACCTCAGTGTGAGCCTATAAAATACCATCTAATCCTGTAAAATTATTAATGCACTTGGATTATAGCCAAAGTCATCAATGGGACCTCAAATTCTTTTGAAGAAACCAGGATTTTTAAAGCAGAAGCTCAAGAGAAGCTCAGCCCAGCCCCTCCATTTCCAAGTGCAACAGGAGGTTGTAAAACCTCTTAATTTTCCAGTTCAGAGAGCTAAAAAGCAGGATTTGAGCTGCAGCTCAGAAAGCAGCCTGGGCCAGGCTCTGACAGCCTCACACCAAAGAACTTTCTCTTTAAAAAAAGACAAGTATTGGACTTTTTCTTGACACCCAGATGTTTCTCCTCCCCCTTTATTGTAGGTATTGTAGGAGAAATGATCCCCAATTCTTTTAAGATATTTACTTATCCTTCAGGCATGAAAGTGTTTCCAAAGCAATCTCAGCATCTATGGTATTGAATTCCTGCTTGGTTTTGTAAATTAAAGCCATTGCCAAGTGATACAATGCCCAATTACAATAGTTAGTCATTCCATTATCATCTTGTCTTGCTGGTTTAGCTCTTGACAACAAGAAAAAACAAAAAAAGTATTTTTTAATACTTTTTTTTGCAGCTCTGCTTGTAATTCTAAGCAGACACGACTCCAAATATTGACTGCAAAGCACACAACTTTGGGGATGGCTGTTTCCATTTATTGCATTTATTTATTTGATGGCCATTAGGAGAAGTTTATGGGCTCTGTGCAGCTCCCTGGGGTCGTGCCCCCAGCAGCACAGCATTGCCAATGCACCTTTAGCTGCATTTAAGACCCAGCAGCATCATCTCACCCCAGCCAAGACACTCTGGGGGATCACAGCTGCTCCACACTTCCTAAAGCTTGACCTGTGAGCCAGAAAACATCCATGGTGGTTCTTAACTAACAAGAAACCTGCTTTGCTATGACACAGCAAGTGCATTTTTTGACCTTAACATGTCCAGGATATATAGATATATATATAATTATAATATTCTACAGCAGGCCAATAAAAAGCTGGAGTATTTAAAAAATAATGACAATAAAATCCTTACCATGTTCTAATAAATTATACATGAGTAAGTCTTTGTAGTCAACCACTTTTCTGGAACCTAATGAGAGCCCTTAGTCAAAAAATCTCTGCAAGATCAAGGTAAGTGGTTCTCGTGTCTCCACTTGCTTCAAACAAACCTGAGTAATATTTTATCATTTCTCATTTTCTCACAGCTACCAGCCACTTTCAGAAAACATACTTATATTTATGGGATGGTTTGAGCAATCCCAGTGACTTGACTGTCCAGTTGTGCCAACAGATGCTGGCTTGACATTCATGGAAGTGGGTGACCAACAACAGGGAATGTGACAAGGGATGGCACTGAGCAGAGTCTGGCTCCATCCTCCCTACACTCAATCTCCTCTTCTCCAGGCTAAAGAGCATCCCTCAGGTGTCATCCAGGGCTCTGCACTCGGAATAAATCCATTTGTGACAAGGATATTAAGACTGACCTCAGATTTAGGGGATGCCGCTGTGTCCAAAGCCCTGGAGAGGCTGGATTCAAGCAGAGATTGCCTCAGGTATTTATTGCAGTGTGAAGAGTGGAGAATTGGGAGAAATATCTGCAGAGAAGCCCATGTGTCTGTGCTAGAGGAGAGCTTGGAAGGTAGAAAAGAGACTTCATTAAGAGCGTGTGATGCTGAGTGCAGAATAAGCAGGTAATTGCCTTCATGCCTTCAGCATATCAGACTGGTAGCTTTGTTTTCACTGCTGTAAACAGTGACTGCCAGGAAACAAGGACAAGATTTTTTTTCAAACAAACCTAAATGAAGCAGCTCAGATCCTAAGAGCTTTCAGAGGAGCTTCTGCTCCAGTCATTTGGGCAGCTCTGCAAAACCTGGTTTCAAAAGACACGTTACCGGGGGGGGGGTGGGGGGTGGGGAGATAAATAACTAACTGGTGAGCAGCAAAAAACACTGCTCATTTTTTTCCTGTTGTACATTTATTAACATTTTGGAGGTTGAGTGGGAGATGTAAACTGAGGACACATAGTAACAGCCCAAAGGAGAGTTCAAATGAAATAGGTTTTAGTGTCTGCAGAAGGTCACGGGCATCAGAAAATGCTGAATACTTGTAGGTAGGGGGGGAAAAAAAAGCCCTCAAAGATGTCACAAGTTGGACAGCTGAAGTAATTATTCACCTGGGAAACTTTAGGCTATTATCTCCAATCATACCTTCAAGGATTGGCTGCTGATAATTCACAGTCATGGAAATGAAATGCTCCAGGATGAGACACGGGTGAGGGAGATGAATTACAGACTGCCCTGATAATGGAAAAATGAGCAGCGTGTTGATCATAGCCACCAGAATTACAAACCTGGGCAGCCTTGCTGCAGTGGAGAACACACAGCAGGGCACCATAAATTACACAGCTGCTAAATTATGTTGTCACATCCCTGTGGGAAGTGGGACTGGTGAAGCTGATGCTGCCCTTGCACTCGGAAGGCTTGACTTTGCCTCCTGGCACTGGGTCACTCTGCACGTGTTGCTTCTGTGCCTTGCTTTGCTTGGTAGGAAGAGTTTTACAGAACAGTGCCTTGCTGTTCTGTAAAATCCAATATATACTCCTTTTAACAGGGTCACCAGGCTGGGACAGCTCCTTTCTTCATGCACAGAGTGAAGCAGAGACCACGTTCTCTATTCATTTCAAAATGCACCCCCTCCAGCCATCGTTGGCCAGTTCCCACCAAGCAAGACCCATGAAACACCCTTTGGTTCCTCCCCATCAGCAGATCTCAGATCTGTTTAATTCTGCTCTGCTTGATATGAAACATCCCTTTGGTGGCTCCGTGGAAATCCCTTGTGTGGATCTTCATGGCCTGAACTCAGAGGCAACAGCCAGAAAGGGAGGAAAGAGCAGATGTGGTGCAGGATGGGAAGATGGGCAATGCTAACAGGCACGGGCACAGGAGATAAGCTGGGCAGCAATCAGAGGTTGCCTAATGCTAAAGACACAGCAAGGGGGATATTAAGTCAGAACAAAGTGGTCTCATTACTATATAGCTGAGGGATGCAATGGAAAAGGAGAACAGGCAAAGGAGATCTAAACAAAGCTGGTTAAATGGTTCCCTAGCTGAGAGCAGTTAGGAAACTCTTTGACATCCTCAGAGGACTCTAAAGTTCAGAGTTCTGACCCAGGGAGCTTGGATTTGGGGCCTTGACTGGAAAAACTAAAATGAACCACCTCTTCCTCTCTTAAGAAATTAACTCCTACAGAAATCCAATTGAAAGAAATAAAGTAAAATAGATCTCTTGGCAGCCAGGTGCTTTCTGTAGGATATACATGGTACAGCCACAACAAGTCCCAGTTACATCCACACTGCAGGACAATTGATTTCTTCATTAATTTTTTTTTTTAACATTTCCTTTTTCATTGATTTTTTTCAGATACGCCCAGATCCCATTTCAGCCACTTCATCAATAATATGAAAAGAGAAAGGAATAGAGGAAGGAAAGGCAATTGACTCACTTTATTTCCAAGCCTTCTACTCCACCCCCTCAACTGCTGCACCATGGGCCAACATTTCTCCTGGGACAAATGAAATTACAAGAGCTCTTCCTATTTATCCATTCAAAAGGCCAAAGCAAGCTAAGGAAATCTTATCAGTGCTAATTCCAAACACACATCCCCTCAGGAGCTGGGACATCACAAACCCCTCCACAAGCTGCTCCCTCATCCACCTGTGACACCAGGATGCTCTGCACCAGCCAGGGGAGAAGTTTACTGAAGATCTCCAATTCACTGGATGTTTTGACCAAGTCCAGCTCACTTTGTGTGGAAATGCAACACCCCAAAGCCACAGCCTGCTTAACAACCCCCCCCAAAGCCATCACTGGAGGGGTTCAAGGGAGGTTAAGCTGCACCTTCTGGAATACACCTCTGTCTTCTCCTCCAGGTGTGCCAGGCTGCCTCTCTGCTCTGATATTTTACCCCAGGCCTTTTCCTGCATTATTTTTTTTCAAGGTGGCTGAAAAGCACTCTGGATGTCATGGTTGAGCTGCTGCCTCCCTCAGAGCTCAGAACCAGAGAATTCATTTCCCCTCCAGATACGTGACCTACTCCACGGCTACTGGACGACCAGTTGGAGCAAATGAGATGTGACAAGTGTCAGGAGTGGCTCGTGTCACACTCCCCATCTCCATCCAGCCTTTCTCAGCTCTTCCCCCCACCACCCATGCTTGAAAGAGCATCTGGGACTCCCCTGGAAGAACCAGACAACTAAGTTTCATAGAGTGATAGAATCCCAGGTTGGGAGTGACCTCAAGGATCATTTATCTGTGAATCTGTAAAGTTCCATAGAGTGATAGAATCCCAGGTTGGGAGTGACCTCAAGGATCATTTAGCCTGACCTTCCTTGGCAGGATCTAAGTTAGATGACCCAGCACCCAGTGCAGCTGAAGATGAGAAGTGTCCAGTGCTGGAGAACCCACCAATCCCTGGGGAGATGGTTTCAGTGGCTGCATCAGGGAGAGATTTCATGACCTGTTCTGGGCTCTGCAGAAATTTCTGGAGTAGGGTGAGATTAGGGGCTAGGGTAGGGGCTCAGGAGCTAGGCTGGACTTGCTGGTTGGACACAGAACCATGGTTGGGGTCAGAAGGGACCTCAACACCATCTAGTTCTCACTGCACTGCCACCTCCCACTAGAGTGAGGGAAAAGCTCTTTTCTGATAGAAAAGGAGCAAAGAATCTCTGGACTCGAGCCCTAATTACCTGATGTAATACACCAAAGGCTCACACATACATAATTAATGCTGAATTAGAGAGAGATTTGTCTGTCCATATGCAGAAAGCAGGAAGAAAGGCTCCTAATGCCCATAATTGCTGTGTAAGGATGACTAAATGCACACGGTATTTGTGCTGTTGGTAATTAATTCAATCAGCACTAAAACTAGCTGCAGGCTTTTCTTCTGCTCCGTGGCACATTCCTAGGCATTTTTCTACTTAGGGCACTGTGTGAGGCTGGCTGAGAAATGCCCAAAGAGGCAAGAAAAAATAGACACCCAATATGTAGATCAGGAAGGATTGGCTCTTGTGAGGTACTCCAGCTCGTTTTCTAGTCCTGTGGGTTGAGTGAAACAAATCAACCCCCCCAAAAGAGACACATTTTCCAACCCAAACGGGATAAATATCAAGCAAGCAATCTGAAAACACGAGGATGAAACAAAGGAAATTCCCCAGGAGTAAAGCTTAAAACACTTCCAGGAAATATTTCTGGGTTAGAAAGGCTTGGGATGGCAAGGGCACGATAAATAAATCAATTTGTTCAGATATTCTCATACAATTCACCAAAAAAAGAATCACCAAAAGCCTAAAATCTCTTTCCTTGCCTCACATCATTATCATTTCTGATTATCCAGGCTTCAGGACACCTCAAAGCAACAGACAAGTTGTGGCTGGAGCTGCTGCAGAACCTTTCCCTTCATCCCACCCCCCAGGGAACCTCCAGCAGCACCAGAGCTGAGGCAGCTGGGCAGAAATCCCAAAGGCCAAAGTCTCATGTTGCAAAAACTCCTTTTCCAGGCTTTTTCCAGCTCCTTTGGTGCTGATACATGGCAAAAATATCACTTTTTTGGAAAGGGCAATGCCCAAAGGCCACTGGCTCAATGGGCTGCTGTAAAGTAATTGATGCTGTCAGCCCCCCACACACAAAAATCACAGGTCAGAGCCCCCAAAACATAAAGAAAGCCAGGATTTACTATCCCAGGATCAGGTTGTAATATAATGGAAGGCTTCATTTTAAGCCTCCAGCTTTTAATCTGTGGAAAAAATAACATTTTTCAACTTCTTCTCCCCCTGGTACTGTGAAGGTGCCAGTTTTACTCCCCTTTAAAACTGGAGACGTGATTCTATCATTCCAGCTGTAATTACAGCCAAATTATAGCCCTCCTAGAAAAGCCTGGTTAACTACTAGTATAATTATTATCAACTAGCAGCAAACCAGGCTAAACTGACAAAAGCCACGTAGCAACTGTTGCCAGAAGAAATTAAAGACAGAAAAAAAAAAAGACAAGATAAAAACAAACCTCCCAAAATCCTGTCAGGAGACTAAAGAAAACCAAACCCTCCAAAAATCCTGTCAGGAGACAGGAAAAAATCCCTCCTTGAGCTGGCAAAACATGAGCCACAAAATGCTTTCCAATGCAAGTCTGTGCAGACTGTTACAGGTCTATAATATGCAAAAAAAAAAAAAGCTGGTTTTTATCTTCCATGGGCATGGGACTGCTTTCTTGTTGACACTAATGCACCAGGAGCAGCTGCAGATGGGCAGGAGCATTAATTATTTATCATTCCCCCCCTAGATTTCAGAAGGCTGAGGGTCTAAAGGAAGGGTAATCAGGTAGAAAAGCAGATTGTCCCTCATTCCTGGTTTGTAGCAGCACAAATGCTGTTGAAATTAATGGGATTTTCCTGCAGGTACCACGGGGGGAAAAAAATACTAAAATACATATAATAAGAGCCACAAACAGAAGTGTTTCCCTCACTGAGATGATGGAGCTTCCAAGGCTGTTGTGCCTGAAGCAGCAGAGCCCTGCAGTGGTGAGAAGCTGCTGCCAAGGGCAACCTTTACAGCCCCCTGCAGCTCCTGCCGTGGTACCCAGCACATCCCAGCAGGGGCTGAGCATCAGCCTGCCCTGCAGATGTGCTCTGCAGCCACTGAGTGCCACCTGAGGTGCCCAGAGCCCTCGGGCATGTTCATGCTCTCTGCAGGATGCCAGTGAGAAGGTGCCCACCTTGTGCCCAGGAGCTCTGTCTGGCAAAGGCTGCTCACCCAGGATCCAGTTCTGCACTGATTCAGCCCTGCTACAATTACACACATCTGGAAAAAAAAGGAAAAGAAACCAACCCAGGGTTGTCTACTGCTGGGGTGATGATGGAGAAGCAGCATTAAAACTGCTCTACACGGGCAAAAAGCCACCCAGAGGGGTTGCAAAGGGGCAGTTTTAGTGACTAATGGAAACTCAAGAGGGATGTTAATACAGTAAATATTCAGAATATAAAATATTCAGCTTCTCAGCCACTCAGAGGCACCTGAACCACCCCGAGGGACTGCAACTGCCTATGGCAGAGCAGGGAATAAGGATGAGAGGGTTTGGGAATCTCAGATTGATCTGGACTGTTGGGAAAGCACAACTCCTCCAGATGTTGCTGCAGGGTTTCTCCTTCCCTCAAACAGCCCAGGAGTTAATGACCTGGTTCATGGCCAATCATTAGATAATTTCTGCTCTTTCTGAGGTACTTCATTTTATCCTTACCTCTGTTTTTTCCTGAGCAGCACTTCCCCACTCTGCCAGCTACAGAAGTTACTCAACTTTCAGCCCAGGTGCCAGAGCACCACCATGGACTCAGTTGTTCATCTGAAGCAGAAACAGGTTTTCCAGGTGTGAAAAATGGGCATAACTCAAATGAAATAAATTATACCATTCACATTCAATAAATGCAGTTCCTTCTTCAGGTATCCTGATGGGAATTTTCCAGGAGAGAGTTAATTATTAATTATTATTATGTGATTTCATTCCCTCATCAGCATAAAAATGAAGCAAAAATCTCATGCCACAGGCCCACCCTGTGTTGTCCCAAGTCCCTCTTGCATGGCCTCAGCTCAGTTACTGGGGTCTTCTTGGTGGGGAGGCTTGGGAAATTGACTCTCTGCCCTGTTCCAGCAGGGAGGAGGGCACAAAAGTGCTGCTCATTCTCCAAAATTTAATTTCAAGAGTATTCCTGAGATATAAAGGTGAGGAGATGCCTGTTTCACACAGGAGGGAAACCTGAAGGGTTTTTTTCCACAACACTGAAGGAAGAACTTTAATGACAGTGATGGTTTCAAGTACCCTGCTCCATCCCATGGCACTTCAGCATGTCACCCCCGAGCATCTCTCACCAGCCAGATCACACATTAAAGCTTTTCCCAGCTCAAAATTCCAGGCACCTCTTCAGGGGAAGAGGATTTGAATGTCAACAGAGAGAACTAGAAAAACTCCACTTTTAACCACCCCCATTCCTCATTTAATGTCACTCATTAAAAACATCTGCATCCAGAATGAGTGGTGACCATCATTGTCATGCTGCACCTAGTTTCCTAGTTGCAGGTGACCATTCCCTGGCATGCCATCAATCTTCTGAGGCTGGGAGCAGTTGATGTGGTTTATTTTAATGGCCACAGTTAAAGGTTTCATGGGATCAGGCCACAACCAAATCCCTTTCATAATAATTCTTTAGGTTACTACATAATTTATAGCCCTTATGCACTTTTCATGATCTAATTTACCTTCCTCTTAAAATATTTTGTAAAACCAGTGTTCCAGTTATAATGATATATATCCCATTATAAAACACACTCACTGCTTTGTTACCAGAATAGCATTTTATGTGTGTAAACCAAAGGGCATTAGCATATGCCAGAATTACTCTCCCAACTCAGTGATATAGGGAGCAGAATGGAATTATGAGCAATTTGCTTCACACTGTCAAAAATATAAATGCAGTGAGGGTTTTGTAACAGGCCTGCAAATAATGTTCCATAAGGGAAGTGTGGCTTTGAAAATGATATTCCCAAAAAAAAAAATGAGTGAAATCCAGAAGTGAGGTGAAGGAAGGCAGGGGGAGCAGGGTGTGGAGTCAGCTACAGGGGTTTGTGATCTTTTCAGCAGCCAGAAATGAGAGGGGGACAAGGCAAACTCCATGGATTCACTGCCCCAAGGTGTGAAGGAATTAAAAGGCTGAGAGAAAAAGTTGCCTTTTTTTTTTTAAGGAAGTTTCACCCAGAGCAATCACTCAGAAAAACAATTGGTTTTTTTACTCTGTTTAACTAAAACGTCAGAAAATGTTTCTTTTCAAAGCTGGGAGCAAATATCTCTGTGGGCTCCTTAATTCCAGTTCTTTTTGCCCATTTCAAGAATATTTAACCACATCCATCTTCAACAGGATTTTCTTGCCCTTGACACTGTTTCTCTGCCCAAACCAAAGGCACAGAAAGCTCAAGAGAGACTCCAGTCCATCTACCCCATCCCTAAAGGAAACAGCCAATCTCATTTTTCATCAGAATATATTCAGAATCTTGTTTGTTTCCCCAAAATACCCACAACCAGTCAGGTACCACTCTGTCTACCCCCAGAAATCCCAACTCTGAGCTGTGGCATCCAACATATCCGTGGGAAGCAAACAGCAGCAGCAGCATATGAAGTCATTTTCCATAATAAATGGAAATAAAGGTGGAAATCTTGGGATATGAAGATTTCCACCTGCTTCACAAATCCCAACAACTCACAATGCTGATGCTGCCACTTAATGCTTCTCAGGGTATCACAGAACCTGTCTCCTCATCCCTGTTTTATCACTAAACCAAAATAAAGGAATTTTCCCGGGTTTCCAACAACTTTCTGATGCTTGTTTGGGCCAGAGTGAAGAAGAATTCCAAGTGGCTTTGTTTTTCTTGCTAGTTTTCAGAAGCAACCATGAGTTTTCTCCCTTGCTGGTGTCTGTCTCGGGTCCCTTCACCTATTGCAAAGCTGGCTAGAGGGAGCTTTTAGTTTTCCAAGCAACTGGCTGGGAACATATTTCTTTTCCTCCCACAAGGCAGGTGTGCACGTGTTCCTCCAGCAAGAAATCCAGCCTGCCTTCTCTACTGAGGAGCTCTGAAAAGCTCTGCTCACTTCAATTTACAGCAGCTTGCAGCAGCTCAGTAACCCCATTGCAAGGCACAGCAGGGCCCATTAGCTGTGCTCCAGCTGCCCTGCTCTAACACAGGGCTAAGCCAAGGATAGATGCTCCACTAAGGGAGATTGCAGCTCCCAGAACCCACCTTTCTGCCTCTCCCAGAGTCAGAGACACAGAGAAACACACCCCACCTGCAGCTGCACCAAGCAGGCTCTGCAAGAGGCACAGCTTTGGCCAGGCTCTTTGCTGCTACTTCTGAAAAAAAGAAGTAAATTTCAAGAAAACCAGTTAAAAAGCCCCTTTACACCTGCATTTAAAGTGCAGCCCAGTTTCTGGAGGGTTTGCTGAGCACAGGGCTGCATATTGCATTTGGCAGTGATAAAATCAACCTGCCACTGCTACTGGAGACTGAGCACAGCTCATATATATCTTACCTTTTAAGCCCATTCTGGGGAAGCTGTAGCACAAATAAAGATGAATAGTATCTCTTTCTAAGCCAGCACAAAAGCAGCTCTCAGTGTAGCAGAAACTGCACAATACTTATCACCTTTTCTCAGGATCCTGTTTAAGCTTATAAACGCTTTGTTATTATTTCCAGATTTCATTCATGATTTTGGTTCAATCCTCTCCACAAAACTCTCTGGTTTAACCTCTCCCTATCAGTTGAAGATGAGTATCAGTTCCCAGCAGCAAAGCTACCTGTGACAGACAGCTCTGCTCTCAGTGTATATGGCCTGGAGAGCAGCTGTCACATTTTATATACAGCCAAGAGCTGTGCTTTGCTGCCTAGCAGGGAAAAGATTTAAGCCACTGAAAATTACTAAGGGCTTAAGTCCAACATCCTGCTAAACATTAAGAAAAAAAGAAAATCAGTTATCCTATATACCTTGGTGGGTTGGTTTTTGGTTGGTTGGGGTGGTTTTTTTTCCATTTCAATCTCCTTAAATAAATAATTCTCACTGTGACAACTCGTGTCAGGGTTGGGACAGTGCAGAAGGGACAAGAAACCCTCCCCTTTGGTCTGGGCACAGGCAAACTGCTGATGTTTCTCTTACATGAAAGGGCCAGAACAGTGAAGTCTTCTATCCATTACTGTGAGGTTTTGCTGATTCCTTGTTAGATTTATTTCTATTTTTTCCTCTGGCTTTTCACCAGTGCTACTAAGCAAACTACACAGTAAAGGCCCAAGAAGATGGATTTGAGCACTGCTGGTGTGATGGTCCCTCTTGGGCCAACATCTGTGAACTCAGTTCTACCTATACCCTGTTTTGAAGGAGCAAAGAGCTTTGCAAGGGGCTTCTGAACAAAACACCCCACAGGATTTTTCCAAAACAGTGGGAGAAAATCCCAGTGGGACAAGCTGAACAACTGCCTTCATCTAGTCTCACCTCCTGGGTCACACTTCCATTGGGTGCCAGGGCAAGAGATACCTAAACCTTCAGAAAAAAAACCACTTTTAGGTGTCTGAATTCCCCTCAAAATCACAGGGAGTGAATAATCCATTTTGCAAAGCTCAGGCTGCAGACTGGGCTGTGCTGAGCAGCAGAACCCTTCCAGAGACAGCAAAGACCAGATGGGAGCAGCATCTCTGCTGGGGCTAGGAGAGCTTTTGAGACCACCTCATATGGTCTCCAGCACACCTTGAAATCAGAAGAGCTGCAGTTTTGATCCTGTGCAGGTATTGCTGACCTCTGCAGAGGTTACTTATTTGCATGGAGATTTATCAGATCTCTAAATGCAAACCTTACCTGGTGGGCTCTGGAGAAGGAGTGGCACCATTTTAAATCAACAGTGAGATTACATTTTATAGGTGCTTTTAAAAAATCTCTTTTGTTGCATTTATAGATCTTAGAATTTATATCTTTCCAGCC
Organism: Ceyx melanurus; assembly: GCA_024611195.1. Classification (NCBI taxonomy): domain Eukaryota; kingdom Metazoa; phylum Chordata; class Aves; order Coraciiformes; family Alcedinidae; genus Ceyx; species Ceyx melanurus. Next base: position 3,452 of record JANHGL010009313.1, on the reverse strand, counting down.
TCTGTGCTGGGATATTTATGTGTATAGGTTGAGGGAGATATTTCTAATGGAAACTGAGTAGGAAATGTAATCTCTTTAGAAACCAAATGAAATAGAGGAGGGAAAAAAAAGTGTGAGAAAGGTTTTCTTACCTGCCAGCCCAGAAGGATGACCCCATGGATGACAAGGTCAGTGAGTGCAGCACCAGATCAGCACAGGAATCCTTGGGTCTAGGAGGCACTGGTCAGCAGTTGAAAGGGTTCAAGCAGAATATTCTAGGAAAAGTGGAGAGGGAAGAAGAGTGAAGAGAGCAGAGAGCAGGGCAGTTAAGGATGATGGTGATGGCTGAATGCAATCTGTGTGTCCTAAAGACCCATCTCAGAGAATAAAAACTAATTAGAAGGAAAACCAACAACAAGTGTGTGTGGAAAACACCATCTGATGCTGTGATCCCTCCTGTTATTTCCTTATTGAGCTGCTCCAGTGAGAGCATCTTCCCTCTGCTTTATTGCTACAAGTTTTACTGCTAATTCCTCACCATTTTCTACACCTACTGTAAAAGGGAAAAATTAAACCCACAAGCTCAAGACTTCCCTCTCTCTCTCTTGTAGATGTCTCTGAGTGAGCCTGACACTGAGAAGGCTGGAAGTGCCCAGCAGCACTGTGTCTATGCAGCCCATGTGCCAGATGTTTGTTCTGACTGGGTAAGAATCAGCTCCCCTCATCTCATTTCTGCTTCCATAGCAGGAGCTGGATGCATTAAAAGCCAAAGTCCCTTTATTACCTGCTCCTCTCTCCCTCCCATGCACATTTCCTTCTTGCACGGGAGAAGATTACCTCTTTCAAGCTGTTCTTTCCCACTTTTGTTCTCTGCTGAGCTACTGCTTGTCAACACATTTTTCCATTTGCTGCTGCTTTCAGCCGAAGTTACAAAAAAAATAACAAAAAAACCCAACAAAACAACAGCTTAAAAAAGGAGCAGGAGGAGGAGAGGCTTCACTTTTAGCACTGTATCAGTGTAGCTGAAGAGAGAAACATGATCAGCTGCCAAGTGGCTGATTCTTCAATAAAAGGGTAAATAAAATAAAGAGTATTTGCATGGATCAGCTCTTCACACTGGGTAAGGGGAAACCTGGGCAGTGTAGCTTTGGCCAGTCCCATCTGCACTGGTTCCAGCTGGGGATGGCTCTGCACCCCTTCATAAAGATAAGGGCAGAGGTCTCAAGTTCAAGGTCCAGGTCAGGGTTTGGGAGACCACCAAGATCTTGCACAGCTTCCAGCTTCAGAATGTTGTGCTCATTAAAGTTTAAATCAAGACTGTGAGAAAAATACAGAATTAGGTTCAAATCCCAAACAGCTTTTATTGGTAGGCACTTGGGAAGCATTGGCATTGCCTTGAGGGTCTCCAACAGACCCCCTGAAGCATTGGCATTGCCTTGAGGGTCTCCCACAGACCCCCTGAAGCTCTGGCATTGCCTTGGGGTTCTCCAACAGACCCCCTGAAGCACTGGCATTGCCTTGAGGGTCTCCCACAGACCCCTTGAAGCTCTGGCATTGCCTTGGGGTTCTCCCACAGACCCCCTGAAGCATTGGCATTGCCTTGAAGTTCTCCCACAGACACCAAGAGGTTTTTTTCTGGTGTTCAAAAACCTCTGGGAGCTGAATCAGGCTAAGAAACTTCAGCACAAACAAACATTGATGTCTCATATTCACTAATTAACAGCAGAGCTATAATTAAGCAGTCCCTTGGCATGGTGCACTTCTCTCATCATCTGCAGCCTACACCCACAGCTCTCCTCTCACCATCTTTGCTCTCTTCCCACACTCCACTGGGTGGGTTTGGTTCTTTTCTCTGGTACTGACAGCAGCTATGGATACACTTGGGTTTGTCACATCTCAGCCAACATCCTTAAATCAAAACAAATCACTTCCTACATTAAAAGACCCACTCTCAGTGGAAAAAAGAGGGAAATCTTTTCCTGCTATGAATCCTGGTAGCCACAGCACTCTCAGTGTTGTTCTTTGCATCCAAAGAGCTTCTCACAGCACTGATGAGCTTGAGCCTCCCTCTCTACAGGGCACCATGGAGAAGAGATGAAGAAGAGGTGGTTTTTAAGTGGTCAGAACAAGCCAAGTCCAGATCATTTTCCCCAGCTTGCACCATGAGTTCATCTTTTCACTTTGGCTTAGCTGCTTGCACTTGATTTCAGCTGATTTGTTGATCTTTAATTAAGACCTCTTGGGCAAAAGGAAGAGGCAGAGCAAGAACACGTGTTAAAATAGATAAGAGAACTAATACAAAGGCTGGAATATTGATCACTGAAGGTTGAATTAATTTGCTATCGATGGAAATAACGCTCGGAGAATTGGCAAGAAAACAATTCTTCTTCAGAAGGCTGCTCTGGGCTCCTTTCAGGATGGGAAGGATACAGAAGGAAATGGTGAAAAGCAAAGCTGGAGCAGCCACTGAACTAACCAAGCAGTGACTTCAGGAGGAGATGGACTGAGCTCTGCTGCACCCCACGCTGAGAATGCAGCAATCATTTCAACATTGCCTGGCCGGGATACCCGACAGACACCCGCCATCATCTTCTCTAATGCAATATTTATCAAGAAGTCATCTTTTTTTCAGAGCAGAGTTATTTGCTGCTGCCTCGTGCCTGGCTGCAGTTCAGCAGGCAGCTGTTGCCTGTATTTCAAGGAGGATGTCAGCATGGAACAGCACAGAACGGGAACACTCTCCTTTGAATTCATCTGCAGTCGTTCGCAGCGCCCGCCGTTCATCACTTGGAGCTGTCACCTCTGAAACTCTTCCCTCAGGAGGAGAATTTCCTTCTCTGGGCTAGGAATTCCACTTCCACGTTCCAATTCCTGCTCTGCTGGCTCCAGAGGAGCTCTGAGCATGGGGGTCAAACTTCATCCTCAGCAGCAAGATGCTCTCCAACCTCCTCCATCATTGAGGAGCAGTGTTGGCAGTGACACGCTCAGCACCAGGGTGAGATTCACCCTGTGTGAGGTCACTAGGAGCTCCTGGAGAATTTTCTGGTTGTCACTGGCTGGTCTTCCCTTCCTTGTGCTTGCTGCATCCCGGTGTGAATGCTCCTGGGGTTAAGGGAGGAGGCCAAGCAGATCTGAGTAACCCCTGAGGTCTTTGTTCCTGATTTGCATACGAAGCCCAGTGACCACAACGGCTGATGGAAACCTTTTTGTAACCCCAAACCATCTAAGAAAGTGGAACAAACATTAAGAATTTTCCCTCTTTCAGTTGTTGGAACCATAGGATCATTCAGGTTGGAAAAGCCCCTTGGGATCTACTTCACCCAAGAGCTAGGTAGAAAATGCAGTAAATCATCTTAGGATTTTCACAGAATTACCTTCCAACAGGTTGGAGCAGGTTGCCCAGGGAGGTGGTGGAGGCCCCATCCCTGGAGACATCCCAGGGGGGCTTGAGGAGGCTCTGAGCACCCTGCTCT
>JANHGL010009311.1:0-14243 GCA_024611195.1 Ceyx melanurus | reverse complement strand
TTCTATTCTATTTTATTTTATTCTATTTTATTTTATTCTATTATTTTATTTATTTTATCTTCAATATATTTGATTCCTTCTCCCAGTATCTCCTGTCCTGTCTGCCCATATTAGAGGACAGATTCCTTCTCTTGAAATTGGGCTGCATGTTTCAAGCTGATAAGAGGATCTAACCCCAAATCTACCAAAAAACAATTCACCTTCCTTCACTCACAGGTAAAAATAAATCCCCCCCAAACATTTGTCCTTCCCAAACACAGAGCTTTTCTTGATGTTCCCCAGGTGCTGCCTCTCACTAAAGAAGAGCTGCTAGGCAAAGGCCAAATCCAGGCACTGAAGTGGAGCTGCTGTTTGAAATCTCCATCTGAGGGCTGTGAACATCACTGTTCAACCTGCCATCTGGAGAGAAGAAAGACACTTGCCAATGAAGGTAAGATGGCACAGCACCAGCATGCTACTTGGAGCAGAAACAACACTGTGTTGCTGTCATGGAATACTAAATAAATAAGATTATTTAGTAAATATTAAATAAATAACCTTTTTTTTCCAGTAGAGAACTGCATTAGTGCAAGTACTGCCAGATGAATTCTAGGCTGAGATGAGGGTTGACATAAGCTGGCTGTAAAATATTTTAGAGGTAGGTTCCAACCAACTGAAAAGAGGAGATTTGGAAGGAATTATGGCAAAGAGGCAGTGGAATTAATTTTATGTGGAGCTTTGACTTGAAAACACCAGGGTTTTGAATTTTCACAGCCCTTCTTCCATTTGGGATTAAGCTTTAACTGTAAGGGTTAACAAATAAACCTCAAAATGTGTCTGGATTGGAAGAAAGTAAAGAGAAATAATTCAGTTTTAGCAGAAGGCTGCCCTGTGACAGCAAATGATCTGCTTCTCATGGGTGACACAAATCACTCTGAAAGAACAGAGACCTCCAGAAGTCCTTGTGGCCAAAATGCAGAGCTTAGGTGGTCCTGACAGAAGAGCTGCCATGGTGCCTTCCAGCTGGTGCTGAGCACAGGCATTTCTGTCCCAATCATTTCATTCCTACATGCCAGCATTTCTTCCTTCATATTTAATAGATGCTGGGCAGGGAGGAAGATATTCAGGAGGCTTTTTGTTTTAAATGAAGGCAGGAAACATTACTAACCAATGAGGTTTCCTCTCCTTCAACCTTTTTTCCATGAAAAGTTTCCTTCTGGATGCTCAGCCAGTAAAAATGCTTTAATATCCTTCCTGCCATGGCATCCCCCTCTGAAACAGGGTGTGCAGTTCAAAGCCACTTCTACTCTTCCACCACTAGACTTACTTTTTATTTATTTATTGGCTTCTTCTAAGCCTGCCCCTCTGCTGGAGATGGCAAATGGTGACTTGTGTAGGGAAGGAACCAGTGGAGGTGCTTGGCACCTTCAGTTCTGCTGCCAGCATCTGTCTGGGCACTGTGCTTGCTCATGCTGGAGTGAGGAGACAGCCTCTTGACCCTGGATGTTCACTCATCCACCACAGGCCTGATGCCACAGCACAGTAAATGTTCTGAATAGCCATGTGCACACACACAGACAGATTTCTGCACCCACTAAAGGATCTTCTGCCACCTCTGAGCTTCAACCACTTCCAGTCTGAATCTCCACACATGCTTACAGATTTTCCCTGCTGTTTGCACTCTCTTCTTCTCTGTTTTCCTTCCTCCAAAGGTGTTTGACATTGCAGTTCTCTCTCCAGCCTTCCTTTCCCTCTGGCTCTTCACTGTCTGCTCCTTTTAGCAGCTTCTTTGTTCAGTGCAACACGAGCACATATGTGTTTGACTTCAAGTCAAGCTCAGTTTGTACATCTGCAGTGAAATTTCTCCCAACCCTCATCATAATTACTGATATCTCTGCTTAGTTGTGACTTACTCAAATTAGTGAAAAACCTGCCTGTTTTCTGCTGGCTTAACAGAGGTAGCCTTTGGCTGCTACAAGTAAAACAGAGGACTATTAAATAAGCTGCTCCAGATTCAGTTGTGAATGTTTCTTGCAGTAGAGTAGGAAGATACCCCTGCAGAGAAGCTGGTTTTGCACTTTGATTCCTCTGGCTTTGATTTCTCTGGGCAGCAAGAAGATGGAGTCACTTAGAATAGGTGTGAAAAACCCAGTGGAGACAAATTATCTTCATGGCATCCCTTCTTTTCCCTCTTCCCACCCCTGTTTCTCTTGTATTTCTAACTCAGTTTCCCCTCCCTGGGACTGCCTGGAAATCACAATAATTAAAAGCCACAGATGAGAAAGTTTTTGTACATTGGGAGATGAAAGGAATGAGATGTGAAGAAAAAAATGCCCCAAACCTTAACAATAAATGCTCTGCAATGTGATCTCAGGAACACCAGTTTCTCTTGAGATATTAATAAGGATTTTAATTAATCTTTAGAATCTTTAGGCTATTCATTTAATGCGGGTCTGGACAAGTTTTAGTCAAAATTGCCATTAATTTGTGCCAATAGGAGAATCTGAAATATATTATTTTCCCTTTCATTCTTTTCAAATTGAGGCAGTCCTTACGGTTAAGCTATATATGTGTGTTTATATATATTTTTATATATATATATATATATGTATATATAGGGATGATGAGCCCACATCAAGTTCTGACAACACCTCCAATAAACCTTACACTCTATATTGGTAAATATGCCTTATATTTACTTTTTTTTATATATATCTGAGTCTGAAATGATCCAAGCAGCTCCCCAAATACATTCACATGAGACCAGAGAAATGATGAATATGAAACATGCAATCTCAGTGAAGATGACATTAAGGATCTGACACGAACAGACAAAAGCAAATTAATTCCAAGTTCAACCTGCTACCTTGTCCTTAATTCACGTGGGGGTGTCTTAGCAGTGGTGCTGTGACTGATGTGAAGTGGCATGGATGTTGAGGGTGCCCACTGGGGTATTGGCAGAGGGCAGTGGCTTTGGGCTCTTCTCTTCCTTGTGTGGATTTCTCTGCTTCCCACAGACCTTTAAATGTTATGCTACCAAGTTTCAGGTATTTTCTTAAAGGTCAGCAGAAGCAATTAAACACCCAGTGCTGCACAAGACTGCTTGGTTGTGCTTTGGGTTTGGGTTCTTTATATTTTAATTCATTGTCATCACCTAGCTTCTAATTTGCCATTAATTTTTCCAGATTTGGGCATCTTCAGATTTTCAGCTCCTATCTTTAATTGCAAATAATGTTCTTCTCTTCCCTTTTGTCCCAGAAAAATTGATTTCTGAGGCTGAGGCTCTTTTTAATTACTCAAACAATTGAACACTGTGTTTCAACAACTGCCTTCCTACTTGGCAGTTTGGTCTGGAGAACAGGAATAAAAGTCCTCGGGCAGACGGGGTTGTCCTTAAACCTCCCCTGCTCATGGGATGCTCTGGGAGCAGCTTGAGATCAGTTTCCTTCAGCACTGGAGCTGCTTTAAGGGGTCTCCTGGTCCCAGCCTCTCCTTTCTGGGAAGAAAAGCCTCTTCACACAGCTTTTGTCTGACCTGGTGGTTTATAGCACTTGACTAGACTCAGATACATCCCAAACAGTTCCCTTTTTCCATCATGGAAGTGATTTTGATTGTGCAGGGAGTCAGGAAAGCAGGGACAGAAAGAGAAAAGATAGAATAGCCTCCCTCTGTAAAGCAGTCAAGAAGATCTAAATGAAAATATCAAAATCACTTCTGAAGGGGAAAGGAGAAGAGGAGGAGGGTACCAAGTGCCAGATCCCACTGTGATGAAATAAAAGCCTTAAAGTGAGAAATCCCTGAGCCAGTGGGCTGCTCAGATTGAGCCACCACCAGTCTCTCAGTCTGCAGAGTGCTGCCAAGCCCTGCCATCCTGCAAGCAGAGAGAGATCATCTGCTGTGCTTGGGCTGGATTCAGCTCCCTCCTCCCTGCTTCATGGGCCACATCCCAACCATTCTGGAGACCAACTGACATCAGTAATTAGAGCTTCCCTTGCAAGAACACACTGACAGGTACCTCAGGCAGTACCAAGTCGTTCTGTTCAGATTTATGCACCCTCTGTTCTGAAAAAGCCTCAGTCCAACCTTCCCTCAACCTACCCAGAGGGAAGAGCATCTCTGGGAGTTGCAGTCGCCAAGTCGGGAGCTAAAAGAGATTTCTCAGAGAAGGTGAAATGCAGCTACCAGCACAAATAGAGAAAGTACAAATCTCAGAGTTCAGCAGCAGCTTCCAGGAGCCTGAGCCATCGTGGAAGTGAATTAGGGATGCACTTCAAAGCATTAAAAATGCAAATCCCAGAGGGTGAGCAAGGAAAAGGATGAGAGCAAACACTGCATTCTCAGAGCACCTCTCTGTCTTCACAGTAAGAAGTCAGACCCTTTCTTCTTTGCTGGGTAAGAAACAGTCTGCATGGCCTGTCCAGAGAGCTGTGGGGATGGAGTGAAACCAGTTGGCAGCTGGTCACCAGTGGTGCTCCCTAGGGCTCCCTGCTTGAATCTCTTATCAATCATCTGCACAAGTGGGTGGAGGGGAACCTCGGTGAGTGGGGGTTTTGGTTTGTGCTCCAGTGGGCTTGCTGAAATGAAGGGATTGTCAGGTAATGTCTTAACTCACTATAGGCAGTAAGAGAAAATATTAATTGATGGATAAATCAGAGCAGCTTCTTAATTAATGTGATGTAAAAAAGTGAGAAAGCTTTAAGGAGTTGCTGGCTGATGCAGAGACCATTTGGGTAAGAGCTGCAGTGAGTGCTGGAGCTCACATATTCTGGTTAAATAAAATAGATAACGTTTCCTTGGTTTGAGAGAGGGGAGGTAATGAGATCTGTCTGGAAGCAGCAGGGTTACACCCCAGTTCCCACTGAGGAGCTCATTTCTGTGCCTCAGTACTCTGTCCTCCATTCAGACCCCACCATCATGAGAGCATTTTAGTGATCTGAGCACAATGAAGCCCTGATCATTTCTTCCCTTGATGTGCTGTTGTAATACAAATAGCAGCAGCATCCACCAGCAATAATACTTTGTTTTCCCTTGGTTAATTCCTTCAATCACATTCCATGTGTAACAAGCCAAATAAAACTTTCTGGGAGATGATAAAAAATAATGGAAGGATATTCATCTTGAGGCTCTTCACCATCTCTTTATTATTCTCTTCACCATCTCTTCATTATTCTCTTCACCATCTCTTCATTATTCTGATGTGAGCCAGTGAGAAATTCAGCCACACTGGCTGTAGCAGTGAAAAGGAATGTGAATGGCTTTGTCACTCACAACCAGCATCCCAGCCCAGTGCTGTGTGTACACCCAGCCCCTCTGGTCACCCCACAGCAAGGAGCTGAAGGATGAAGCAGCTCCTTGGTGGAAATGTGGATTGCCAAATGCTGTTCTTTGCTCCCAGAAAGCCTCTGTTCCTTTGGACATGGCTGGGAAGAGGTGATCTGCTCGTGGGAGGTGAGAGCTGCACTCACAACCCTCCCTAGCCCACCTGCATGGATTTGCTGGCCCATCATCCATCCAGAAGCTTCAGCAGCATCTAGTGATGCTAAATTCTCCACCACCTCTGCTTCTCCCCATGCAAAGGGCTCTTCCTAAAGCAGCCTCATTGTCTCTGTTATTTGACATCCTGGAGAGCACCACTGTGTGGAATCCCAAAACCAGTGCTAGTGTTAAATCAGATTTCTTCATTGTTCCTGGCCTCAGATTACACTTCTGCTTGCTCTGAGGCCATTCTGGTGCCTTCTCTGTATTATATAACAGCTGATTAATTAAATATCTCTCAAACCATTGCTAGTTAAGCAAACACTTCTGTACTTAAGTAACCAGTCCCATGCTATGAATATTATGCATGAACATGGTTCATTTACACACTCTGTCTTCCTAGGCTCCCTTTTCTACCAAGAGCTCTTCATAAATACAGTTTTTGATCTCTCAAAAATTAGCTTTTCAGGAAAGAGCTTAACAGTCACGAATACAGAAGAAGCAACAAAGTCAATTCTATGAAGGTTAAAACTTTCACTGCAGCTCTTCCTTTTTTACATCACATTAATTAAGAAGCTGCTCTGATTTATCCATCGATTAATATTTTCTTTTACTGCCTGTAGTGAATGAAGACATTACCAGACAGTTCCTTCATTGAAGCACAAACCAAAGCCACTGAGGTTCCCCTCCACCCACTTGTGCAGAAGACTGATCAAGAGATTCAAGTGAGCAGACCCCAGCAGGGAGCCCTGGGAGCACCACTGGTGACCAGCTGCCAACTGGTTTTATCTCCATCCCCACAGCTCTCTGGACAGGCCATGCAGACAGGTTTTTACCCAGCTAGGAGTATGCTCTGGTCCAGCTTCTGCATCTTTAAATCAGCTTATCATGGAAGAACCAGAGTGATGGGGATTTCTGTCCTGTTTTAATTTGCTTTTTCATTCCTCTCCACAACTTGGATGCTTTGTATCTGTGGGGAAATCTCATTTAGTCCTGCATTTCACACTGCTCTGTGCTCAGTCATTTACAGGATCCCATCCCTGGCCATCCAGGATCTCATTACATTTGTTTATGCTTTTATAACCAAGGAAAGTAGAGGAGGACAAGGAGAAGTTGCAGCATGTCATAATTAATCAAAATGTCATCTACACAGACCCACAGAACAGGGTTACACCAACAGTCAGAGGCTCCACAACACTGGTATTTCCTCTTCAGCAGATAAAAAGGCTCTTGGGCACAGAAGGCAAATGGTTTGTCACAATTCTTCTCCCTAGAGAAACTTTTTGTCCCTAAAACACATGGTCTTGTCCTTGCATCTTGGCAGCACATGTGGTGGGCTGTCTTGTGCTGCCCCAGCTCTGGGCATCAAGGGAGAAAGCTCCTTGTCACAGGGCAAAGCAATGCCATGGGACACTGGATGGCTGCAGATATATCTGTGCAGAAGGAAAATGATGTGTCTTTAAAATAGATTTTCTCTGAGAGACACCTCATTTTCCTTCTCCTTCCAGCTGCTGAGCCCTGTGCTGAGAGTGGGGCAAAATTCATTTAATGCACAGATAAAAGATTAAATTGACACTTAGATGGGAAGTTGTGCCATGAGAGGGGGGAAGGAGCAAGGGGAAGAGGCTAGACTAGCTAGCTGGGGTGTGCTGCTTATAAAATATCATTTGCAGGGGGCAAATCAAGATGCAAACAGTGGAGTCTGGGGATGTTTCACCTCCAGTAAATGGAATTACTGCATGTGGGCACTGAAAAGCAAGGAGACCAGTGGCAGGGCCTGCTGGAAGAGCTGAAGCAGCTGGTGCATCTTCACCAGACAGCCCCAGATTTGATGTGATGCTTGGGAAAGTTCCACCCCACGGCATGAAAGCTGCAGAGATGCCTTAAAGTTCCATCCCTGAGAGTAATTAGATTGCCTGCTTTGCCAATTAAGGCTGTGACAAGTTTAGTTTCCTGTGATTTTCCTCAATAATCTGTCTTTAAGCATATGAATTGCTGGACAAATGAAATGCCTTTTCCCGTGACAATAGCCATCCTCTAAATGCTTTGTCTGGAATGCCATTAACACCCTAAATTTGGCTGGCAAATGATTCATGTTGCATTCAATTCCATCTCTGTTTTCCTGGGCTGCCTCTTCGGATTTTTCTTGACACTTCAATTCATTAAGCAGATGGAGAGAGAACTTGTGACTGAAATCTTTTGCTCAAGACTCCTGAAGTTCATTCCCTTGCAAAGCAGGGTGAAGGGCTCTGAGGGGAGGGTTGTTTCACTTCAGCACCTTTGCTGAGCACTGGTTGAAGGCTCCCTTGCAGAAATCCATTTGTGGGGATTCATGGGTGATCCCATAGCTCTGTTTAACTCTGCTTTTCCCCTCATCACTGCAGAGAAGCTGCAACTGGGAAGCTGTTGATTGAGATGGTATTGGACAATTAATTCTGCATTGTAATAATCTTTGACCCAAGCAAAGCTTCCTTTTTCCTGTAATCAGCTGAAATGAAAAGTGATCAAATAATTACATCTTCTTGTCTTCTAATCAAGTAGAGGGGAGAGGTTGAGAGGAAATTAAGAACTTTAAACAACAATAATAAGCAAATGGAGAAAAAAACAGATCCCTTGGATTCATATTTGTTGGTTTTTTTTCACTTCAGCATCATATAAAGAAGTGAAAACTCTGAATTTTCTTCATGTCAGTGGTACCAGGACATGTGTGACCTCTGTGTTCACACCTGAGTGCAAAGGACCCATGCTTCTGCATCTGAATCATTATTTCCACAGAGGAGGAAAATACTTCCCAAAGCCTTCTCTGTGCAAGTGGAAAATGGGGTAAGATGAGGGGAAACAAAACAAACCTCACTTCTCAGATCCCTCAGCCTTTGGAATTCCTCCTGGTGTCATCGTGGATCATGGGAAGTGATTTTGGTCCTCAGGGGGTAAAACTGCACTGAATTGAGAGGAGAATTTGGCATGGGTTTGGTTTTTGGGGTGGGATTTTTTTGGTGAGGTTGCTAATAATGAGCCAGTCCTGGGTAAACCAGTAGTTCTGGAGCTGAGCATCCCAGTTTGGCACTGTGTGGTACTGGCTTCTTCAGCTAGGAAAAGCTGCTCCTCCACCTCTCCTGCTTCACTGGCCATGGCTGCAGAGTGCAGATACACAGCAGAGAATCCTAAACATCAAAACCTGCTTGTTTAATATCAGAAACAAGTCCTAGTCAAAATGAATAAAGAAAGTCAGGAAGAACCCTTAGATTTTTACTCCTAAGTGTGTTAAAAGTTGCTAGGAATTGTAATTGTAATTAGTCAAATGAGCTTGGCTATCTGCAGTCCCAAGTACCTGAATTTGAGCCTTGATTATAGTCACTATATAACTTTATTGTGCAAAAAGACAGTCTTAGCTGAATGCATTTTGAAATCAGCAAATGAGCATTTCTAACCAGAGTATTGGAACCCCTTGCTAATCCAAATTTCCCTTTATTTCTGATCCCAGCATGAAATGCTGTCCTGCAGAGGAGCAGGGTGTCCACGACCCAGTGATGTGGGTATTAATGAGCAGCTTTCCTTACTCCTGACTTTGATTGAACTTTTAATCACCTTTGCTGTTTGGAGAGCTTTGCAGCAATCCCACTGAAGTCCTTGCAGAACTCATTTAATTTCTCTTACATGACTGACCTTTCTCACACACGAGTGGCTGTCACAAGCTGAGGAGACTGGTGGGGTTGGGTTGCTGAGTCTTCAGCCATTTAATTGCATCTAGAGGCAGTTTGCTGGAGGAGAGGGAAGAATGCCCCATTGCTTAACTCATCACATGCTTTAAAATCATCCTGGGAGGCCAGACTTCCTAAAACCATTTGGGTTTTTTCTTTGTGCTTTGGGTCTGTTCTGGGGGGAGGAGGGAAAGGGGTTATTTACATTTCTCCCCTGCCCAAAGAATAAAAATAGATATAATTACTCAACTTAGTAAATAATAATAACAACAAAACTAATCCACATTCAGTTTAAATGTCCAGAACACCTTTGACTTTAGGAGGTACAAAGAAAAACACCTTCATCAACTGTTAATAATCCTTGTATTACACTACCTGGTCTTGCACTCATTGTCTTTTCTAAATCAATGCACACTGTTCCCCTCCAAACCCAGACAGTTTTTCTGGTGATGAATGACTGAAATTAGTTTTATATTTGTACTATTCTTTTCGTTGCAGCAAAGCTAAATTGACCATATATTCTCCTCCTGAAAAAGCACCTTCTATCCTGAGCTAGTTTAAAATCAAAGAAATTGTTTTAAGAACAGTGATGTGTCCAATACTCTGGTTTTTGTCTGTGTGTTTGGTTCAGGTTTACATTAGTATTCATATGACATCAAATGTTGAGAGCTTAAGCATCTAATCTGATCTAAGTTAGTCTTTCTGCTCCCTCTAATGCCTGTGCAGAGAATTAGCCTCCTCTAGAGGGTAACTCTAATTATCTTGAGTATCATAGGTTTTGACTGGTGTTCCTGGCAATAGCTGTTTCTCATCAGGGGAGCCAGGGTGAGCATCTCAAAACTAATTGCTTCATATTTCCATGGTTAAGGTTAGCTCTGAGACACAGATCCTCTTGCAGGCCAGGGTTGCACCAGGATCTGAGACACATGAACCATGTAGAGCTGCTCTCCTCAGTGTGCCCTTCATGCTGGGAAGCCTGGAAGCTCCCAAGATACCACCATGCTGCCCAGAAATCTTGGCACTGCCCTGATTTCCTGCATGACTTAGAAACCTCAAGGTGAGGACATCTGATTATCAGGCTGTTTGCTTGGGTTTGGTTTATTCTGTTTGCATAAAGTATAAATGGATGAAAAATGCAGGCAGAGAGCCCTGGAATGATATTTGTGTGCAGCCTCAGTGTGACACTAGGGATAATAATTGTGTTTTTTTTCACAGCTACAAGGCAATGGCCATTGAAACCAGTGAGGTCCAGCTGAGTGGCTGCAGACAACTAATCAGCAAGAGTTCAACTGGAAGAGCAGTTCCTAAACAACACCCAGGTAGGTAAATCCCATTTCTACTCCTTAAATTCTTCCCAGAAATCTAGAGACATGTGTAGCACATTAAAAAGTTCAAACAGATTCAAACATTGGCTCAATTCCTCTCTCCAGCTAATTCATGTTCTGCCAAGTTGGATGGGACTGTCAACAGGCTGGTGTAGTTTGGAATTAGATGATCTTTAAGGTCCCTTCCAACCCAAACCACTCTGATTCTTTGATTAATTTCTTGAGGTGGCACCTCCACCTGGAAAATCCTTAGGACACCTAAGAACAGTAGTCCATGTTCCACCAGAATCCTAGGACATGCATCCCTGGAGATGTTTCAAACACTACTGGAGAAGGACCTGGGCAGACAGATCTACTGGGGAATTTATCTGCTCTACATGGAGGGTTGAGACATCCTGAGGGCTCCTTCCCACTTGAATTATTCAGTGATTTTATTCTATTTTTGGGATAATTAGTGACCCATAGAAGTTGAGACTGGGAACATTCAGTCTCCAAGGGAGATGATGGGATGAAACACTGAAAATCATAGGTTCTGTGCTCTAAAGAGGTACTTGTGGAAGAGTTTAGCTTCAGTATTAAGGGAAAGTGCTCTCCCTTTCCCATCTTCTCTCCTGCTGAAGTATTCCATGGCCAGGAAACTACACAGTGACTTAGAAGAGCTTTACACTGAAGCCTCCTAATGCTCATTATTCAGGATTTGCTGGTGTTCAGGATTTGCCTCCCTTTTCCTGGGCCACTGATGTCCTACTCCAGTGTGAAAGAGCTTTGCTGGCAAGTGCCACCTGCCAAGGGAAGACTCCTAGTGAACAGACTTGGAGCTCTCCTGAATTAATTGTTGGGTCAGATGCTTGTCTGCCAGATCTTTCATCTTCACTCTCACAAATTAACACTTCCAGTGACAGGAATTTTTTCACTTCCCCAGTGAAATCTCTCACTTCCCACTGCCCAACATTAACCATCATAGGTGAGTGTGATAAATCAGTATTTTACATTCTGAAGTGCACAGTTCTGGACTGTCTGTGCCCAGTGGAGGTGCTCTGAATTCTATTCCTGAATTCCTGTTTTAAGACAAGTCATGGAATTTGGCTCACCAATATCTAGGGTGAGTTATTAGCAAAGCCAGAAGGAAATACAAATATTTAGTCTCTCAGAGCATTTTTCTAGCCACAAATCCTCTTAGGCAAGAACAATTTTTAAAGTTCTTTTTCAGTGCAGTGTTGTTGGCTCAGGTTTAACTGGTGCTGTGCTGAAAGTTGGCAGAGCTCAAATGAGAAAGTTCATCTGCTGTCTTCTAGAAGAAAAATTATGTGGGTTTATATTCTCAAATGTCTACAAACAAACCTCAGAGCTTTCATTGCTGAGCTGGGGGTTGTAAAGCCAGGGAAACAAAAACACAGAGTCTTCTGCTGATGCTTCATGACTGGTTTGCTTCAGAGAGTGGAAATAGCTTCAGGAGCAAGGTGTGCTGTGATTTGCCCTCCCAAGGTCTTCCCTGGAGTTTAATTCCTACTGACACTTGGTGAGTCTTGCAGGGGCAGTGCAGATGGTGAATTCACACCTGGCCCCTGCTTTGCACCTTGTCACAACCTGCCAGGCCATGCACTCTCTGGGAGTGACAGTGGCATGAAACAGCTTCTGGCAGGAGCTTCAGAAAGCAACACTTAGCTCAGATATACCATCAAGACTTGTGAGAGAAATATATATATATATAATTTTTTTTTAAGAACAAGAGTAAAACAACTTGTCTCTGCTGTGATAGAGAACTGAAGGACAAAGGAGCCCAAGAGAAATCCTGTTATGGAGTAACCTAGTAGGCAAAAACACACCACCCCTTTGAGAAAGGAGAAAAAAAGGCAGCTGAAAGGAATGAGCACACTTGTTCCTTGATGGTTTCACACTCTCTTCTCTACTCCTGCCTAATGACACTGGAAACTAGACAGCAGTTCTGCAAATCACCTAGCAATAGCAACTAGTTCTGTTGATCTGGAGAGCCAAGGAGATTGCTGTCATGTTTTATTACCTCAGAGATTGTATTTTGGGCTGTGCAAGAGCCTGGCAAGTGCTTAGTGACCAAAAGAGCTGCCTTCCCAGGTTTGTGCATCCACTTCTCTTCATGATGAAGTCATATGGCACATGGAGATACAGAGATATAGAGATATAGAGATAGATACTCCTCTCTTTTTTCCCTCTTTATTTTTTTTTACCTTGAAAGGTTAGACTTGGTGAACCTTAAAGTCCCTTCCAGCCTGGTATTCTGTACATTAATAGCTGCAAAACCTCAAGATTGAAGGCTTTAGAATACCTTTTTTTTTTACATTCTCTTAGGCATGGTGGGATGGAATTTCAGTGTGATCTGCTGGGAAGCCCTAAATTGAACACCTTCATCTGCACTCCTCAGGGAAAGGAGGAATCCTTCCAGGTCTTGTGCTTCAAAAACACCAGCTGGTGGCAACTGACTTCTGCAGAAGAAAACACCCCGAGAGATTGCCCACATTTCCACTTGCACTGAGGTCTCTAGGGAACAACAGTTGTCTGCACACCAAGGCAATGTCAGGGATTTCTCTCACAACAAAGGGGTCTCCTGTTCCCATCCCCTGCCTCCCCCCTCTCTTGCCCCTCTCCTCTGCACCAGCAGCACAGAATTGTCACCCAGTGACACTGGAGAGCTGATGCTCCTTCTCTGGTCTGCTCTGTGGCAGGAGCTGCACTCTGGGCATCACAGGGGTGTGAAGGGGTGAGCCCCAGGGATGAAACACCCAGAGCAGGAGTTCAACCTTCTTCAGCAGCTGCCTCAAACTCCCACTCACCCCATCAGCACTCTTAGAATCAGGAAATCAGACTGGATTGGGTTGGAAGCTCCAAAGGGCACCCAGTCCAAGCCCTGCACTCAGCAGGGGCATCTCCAACCAGCTCAGGCTGCTCAGAGCCTCCTCAGGCCTGGGATGTCTCCAGGGATGGGGCCTCCACCCCCTCTCTGGGCAGCCCATTCCAGGGATGATCACCCTCAGATAAAGAGCTTTTTCCCAATATCTAACCTAAATCTCCCCTTTTCCAGCTTAAAGCCACTACCCCTTGGATCTGGCCCCAAAAGATGTTGGGGAATTGAGTAAAAGTAATTCCAGGCTTGATATACACATTTTAATGAAACAGTGAGCTTAATACATGAATATCCTACTGAAAACCCAATTATTTTTCAGCAGCATCAACTGGTCATTAAAGCTGTTTTTTAATTAAAATCAACTCAAGTGCATTTGTACACAAATGAACAGCACAGAGCTTTTGAAGTAAGCACTCAGAGCAGCCCCAAGTTTATCTAAGGTAAATGGAATTCTTTTTCCTCTTGCAGATCAAAATGGTGCTTATGGCCAGGCAGAGATAGAGAAGAAGTTCACTGGTTTAATTTGATTTCCAGACGAGCTCTCATTTTCTTTTCTCCCAGTGCCATCAGTGACTGCAGAGCACTGAGAGGACCCACACTGGTGTGGCCAAGCACAGCTCCTGGCAGGGCTGGGATGATGTTCACATCCCCTCTCAGTTGCAGAATGCAACTTTTTTTGGCAGGAAATCAAAGCAGCTCTTTGCAGATGGCAGATTGGACCATTTGCTTGCTGTTGGTTTGCACAAGGAAGTTTTACTGTGGGAGATCATTTTCCCTTTCTACTGGTGGCAGGGATGAAAAACTACCTTCCACTCACTTGGATTGGGCAGTTTTCAATGTATTTCTACTCTGATCAATGAGGAGAGAGTGTTCAGAAAGAAGCTG
>JANHGL010009308.1:33608-70024 GCA_024611195.1 Ceyx melanurus | reverse complement strand
GAGGGAAGGGAAGAGGTTGGGGAGGTGTGGTAAGGGGGGGGGGGGGAGGCGTGGCGCGCGCGGGGGCGGGGGGGGGGGGGGGGGGGAGAAACACACACCAGGCTCAGCCAAAGGGTATCCCAGAACGAGCGGAGAATGGGCGACCCCGATGGAAAGCTTCGCCTCCTCCCACACTGAACTATAATCAGGGAGCAGTCCCATCTCAGCGGTTATGGCACACAGGTTGGCTTCCCTAGTCTGGACCGTTTAAAAATACAATGTCTTTCTTTTAATAGCTTGGTTTGATCGGCTCCTGCTAGTTCACATGACAGGGTTTTCCTAAAATATCTTCTTCCACCAAGTTTTTTCCAACTTAAAAATGCTGAATCCTGCTACCCAAATTAAACTTGGTGCAAAGCGAAAAAAAAAATAAATAAAGCAAGAAAGAAGTGAAAGAGGGCTGGCGGCTGCTCCGGACTGCTAGCATTCCCCAAACCAGCATATGACACAACTGTAAGATTTCCAAGGCTTTTGGAGAGTTCAGCGAGAGAATCGTGTCCTCCGCTGGCTGCAGCTTCCCCGCTGAGTTAAAACTTTCCTGACGGAACCTTTCTGCATCTGGCTCCCGCTCCCAGCGCATTGTGAGTGGCCGTGAAGCAGAAGGGGGATGTAGTTCAAGTCTTATATAACTGTGCAAGCTGGATGCGGGGGCAGAGACTTTCCCTAGAAACGAGAGATTTTTATATATATATCTAGTTATTTTTAGCTTCCCTTTTCAAAGGAAGGCCAAATACCTCCGACTTTCCTTTGCTTTCTTATTTTGGTATCACTAAGGGATTTTATTTTTGGAGGTAAGGAGCTATTAATAGCTAATATTTTTAGCTATTTATTCCCTCTTTAGGAGAATGCTTCCTCTTCCTTACAGGGGCATATTCTGGACTGCATCCTTACCCCTCCAACAACAGACCCATATGCCCACCATGACCATGGCACCCCCTGGGATTTGCCAAGAGGATACCTGGCTTCTGGGGGGAGAGGAAGGGGTGCATCTCCTGGCCCAGGCCTTGGCCCTGGCCTGCTCCCTGGCTCAGGAGGTAGGTTTGGAAATAGCCTTTCTCCCTGTGAGGAGCCCAGCCCCTCTTCAGTGCTGGGCTCCCAGCCAAGGAGGCTGAGAAAGCAACTCCCTGCCTGGGAGATGAGAGTTGCAGCTGCCTGGTGAGAGCCAGCAGCTGGCATGGGGGGCTCCAAGGAGTTGGGTTCCAGAGGGGTTGGCCCCAGGAGGTCCCTGGCTTCCATTGACAGCCACCCACAGCAGCCACTCACAGCATCGCCCTGGCATCAGGCAGGGCCTTTGCACCTCCCACCGGAGAATGAGCACTCCCTGGCCTGTTCTGAGCTGTTCATTGGCAATAAAAACATAATAGTTTGTTGGTTTTTTTAAAAAAGAAATTTCTCATGCTCTCCAGAAGATAAGACATCAAGGCTTCCTGAGGATGTGCTCTCAGGCCATTGGGGCAGCTGCCCAGAGTTTATCATCATAGACTTCATGGAGACATCTCTGTTTTCCACTTGCAAAAGGTATTTCAGGCTCACAACAACAATAAGTATTTTTTGACAAAGGCTTCTCACCCTTCCAAAGTAAATACTGTTCTCCCTGAATCTGCCACTGCATACAATGTGCTCCACAGCACAACCTCAACAGTAAGCAGAGCCGAGTCTCAACACCACATTTACACACTCTGGGTGCATCTTCATTGCACCTCATCAAAAGTCCCAAATAGAGCCCAGCAAGGACCAATCAATTCAACATCTGCATCTCGGCCTGCTTAATAATGCAAACTGGCACCTCTCTCCATTTTCATAACCATCCTGCAGCATCGCAACTACATGTTATCCTCTCAAGCTTATTTCTGACAATGCACTTGTCTAAATAACATATTCACTCACTTCATTACTTTATGAGTCAGATCTTGTAATGAGCTCCACGTGGCTTGGGGAATCCACCCACATACAGCTCTCCAAGACTGGAACTAGTAATGCTTGATTTTTTCCCCATCAAAACACTTTTTTTCCAAATAAGAAATAGCTTTTAATCCAAACCAAAAATTGGTTGAAATTATCCAGTTTTGTGTGTTGGTTTTTGGTTTGGGTTTTTTTTTGTTCCTTTTTTTTTTTTTTTTCCCTCTTCACCAAAATTCAGTAAAATGAAAGACTCTTTTTGAGTTAAAACTTTTTTTTTTTTTGTTTCCTAAGACCTTTAATAAACAGATTGTTTGTGAACACTAAAAATTATTTTTATAATTGAGAAGTCTTTTTTTTTATTTATTTTACTTTTTTCCTTAGCAAAATCAACCTCAGAAAACAAAACCACAAATAAAAAAGGTATTGAAGAAAGGGTAGAGAACATCAGTTTTCTTCTCCATCCCTTCAAAAATTTCCTGTAAAGGAAAAAATAAATGTCTTTCAACTCACAGAATGATACAGCCCCACTCTCACCGTCTTTAGTGAGACAGCTCTTGAATTACTGTCCTCTTATGGGACCAGGAGGATGTAATTAATTCATCTGGCCTGATGTGATACTATCCTAGGCTATAATTTCTCTTTTTTACCTATTACCATGTCTGTCTCCTAGAAATCTGCAGGCTGCAGACAGACAGTGAAGTACATTTGCAAAGCAGTTGCAGGAGGCCTTAACCTCTTGTATATGGAAATGTCACTCTCATGCCAGGTTACATGTGAAAGAAATACCAGATCTGCACCTGCAGCAGTATATAAAAAAAATACTCTGAGCCTCAGCCTCCTGAAAAATGCAACCTCAGGCTTTTTTTCAGGGAAAAGCCAACTGGCTCAGCCTGCTGCACAGCTGGCAGCAGCTGCCCGGGACCTGCCTGACACCACAGCATCTTCCAGCACTGCCAGTGTCCCGAGATACCCCTGTGACAACCCCACATCCCACCACAACTCCCACCCAAGCGACACCAAAAGCATCACTTGGCTCTACCCTGGCCCCTTCAATTTACCAAGAACCTGCATTGATTCTCAGACAGGGAGTTCTAGAGGTAGGGAAATTAATTTGCAGGAGAAAGAAAACAAGGCAGGATGGCCCATTAGATATGACGGAAGGGATCAGTATTCCCAGGAGGCTTGTTTCATGTCCACGCAGAAGGCAAATCAGCTGAAAATCTGAGGGTTTACACATATTCCCCAGATCTATACAGAGAACATGATGGCTGAGGAGCAGCCTGGGAGGAGGTGCTTGTTCAGGCTGGATGCATGGTGGGCTCAGCCGGGAACAGCCAGGGAAGGGGAAGGTGCAGGTGGATCATCACCTTTGTCAAAAGGATTCAGACATGACAGCTCCAAAAAAAACCCCCACGTATTGCTTTACTGGATTGTAAAAGGCAGCAGATCTACACCAAACCTGAAATTCACTCAGCACACCCAGATTTAGCAAACTTGTGCTAAGTGCAATGTTTATATACCATGAGCTGTGTTTTTGTGTTTTTACTCAAACATCAAATGTTGTTTGCAGAGAACACTTAAGCCCTGCAGATTAGCACTGCTTTACAAAATACCACCACCAATGACTAGGTGAGCAATGCTGAAGCTTTTTGCAAATGAGTGCATAGGACAAAAGTGAACACAACCTTTTTTCTGTTGCTGTCAAAAAAGCAAGACTAATTAAACAAATAACACTGGATGAGACTCCAAAGACATTAGTTTCTTGTCAAAGATATTTTCTCTTTAAGATGATAAAGCCATAATGTGTGGGTTTTGTGGTTTTGTTTTCTGTTTTTTTTGTTGTTGTTGTTTTGGTTGATTGGGTTTGGTTTTGGAAAATGAAAAAAAGTTTCATTTTCCAAGATTTCCATCTAAGGTTAAAAATAAATAAATAAATATAAGGAAGAGATAGCCAAATAGAGCAATTACTTGCTGAACTAATTAGGAAGAGCATTAGTGAACACTGGGAGTAGAAGAGGTGCTTCTCTATATCTGCAAGGCAAAGGAACAACATGTTACTATTTAACCTGTTTCTTATAGCACTTCTCACTGTAACTGCAGCCACAAGTCCATGGTCTGGGAAGAGATCTCCAACAAAAAGCCATGCATGAGAAATGGCTATTCTTTGACTACTTAACCTTGGATTTTTAGGTCCATCAAAAGTTGCTACCTGGGACATTCCTATTATTGGTCATATGAGGATTTGAACTGGCTTGTGAAGCTCCTTACATTTACACAGCATAAGAAAAAAGAGGGAAGATGAAACTACCTGTACTGGCCAAGGCCAGGTGCCTAACCAAACAAGTGTTTGTTGGCTCAGCACAGAGCAGCCCTTGAGCTGCTCTGGTCAGTGCCCTTCCACAGGGAAGTTGAAAACTGGGAATCCTTTTGACTGCTCTGTGAAAATGGATACCACAGAGATCTTGGCCACTAAATGAAAGTTATTACAACAGTATCAAGGAAATAGCCAGTCACTCTTTCAAATTGCTCTCAGTTCACAGAAAAGACTGTGGAATGATAACAGCATCATTAATGAATTGTTATTCTCTGCTATTGAACTCACCTTCCCCTTCCAAGGAGTTACTGTAAAGAACCAAGGTAGGAATTTGTAGAGATCCTTCCGATAGCAGGTGATTATGACCATTTTTTCCCCAGCTGTTCCTTTCAGGGGGATGAGTTCAATATCCCTTAGGTACAAACTCATCAGCAGGTTTCATAGTTTTCAGCATGGATCTTCCTCCAAGTCCCAGACATAAGCAAGCACTTCTCCAGAGGGGCTGCGTGGGTTTTTGCCAAGCTTTTGGAAAGGGAAAGCATTAATGAGTGAAAGCTAGTCCAGGAAGACTTAGCAAACCCAGACAAGAAGACTGATTATGAAACACACCACACTCACAGACTACCTGGATTCAAGTACCCAAACCTGTCTCAGCTGGGGAATGCAGCTATGCTGGTGGATAACTCTGAACACACCAAATCAAAGCCACACTGCTTTCTCACTATATCAAGTGATTTTTTTTCCACAGAAGTTTAGAATGAATTTCAGTTTAGATTTATATTCTTATATCTAAAGGCAGACTACCAGCCACTATCAGGACACTGGCAAAAATACATGTATAAATACATAGCATTGGTATCAGTTACATTAGGACATAAATTAGTTTATTAACAACAACCACCTAATCCAGTGTACACCCGTACATTAGGCTCAGGATGGAAATACTGATGCAGTCATTTACTATTACATCTGATGGTTAAACTAAACAAAAGATAATAAAGAAAGGTTATAACGGTTTTGAAAAGGTGGGCATATCCCTTTAATATCACTGCCAGGGCAAGGGAATCTGATATTATATTCTGAGCACAATTTGTGTTTCATTACTGGGGCTCTGGCCACACCCGGCTGCTAATCTAGAATTTCACACATTTAATGAACTTCATACTTGAAATATGTGGTCTGTAAAATCTGATTTACACTGTTGTTAAAATAGTTGGTGTTTAAAAGAAAATATATTTTAAAGTATGTATTTGTGCACAAAGTTTGTTGTGTTTTGTTTTTTTCTAAAAAACCCAAACCCAGTCATTAATTTACCCCAAAGCATATAAAATGTTCCCTACAGCATAATTTCTAGTGTAGTATTTCTTTCAGCACCTCAGATTTACTCACTATATTTCTTCAGGAGCAACTGCATTCAGTTATACAAAGGAGTAGAAAGGCCCCACAATGTAATTGTAGGTACTTCAGGTGGTAAGTTAACTTGACAAGTCAGTTCATGATGGAGTCCAGGGTCTATAATTAGTCCTTACCTGCCACCATCATAAAACTGCTGCATTAGCTCAGTCCTTGCTTGGGCCATACAAGAGGTACCTTGCAATCCAAGTTCATTCAAACGTGTCAGGTTTTTATTGGATGTTAACACCTGATATTTCCTCCAGGCTCTGGTTTTACTGAAGGCTTTGTGGCATTATGTTCTTCAGAGCTGGAATGGCAACAGGAGCTGAAAGAAAGAAGAGTGGTATAAATCACTGCCCTGCATGGTATTCTGATGGTGAAAGATCACAGAAGACACCTAAGGCTGCTGAAGGAAATAGCCGTTGTTCACACATGAAATATAAGATGGCTCTTTCTGTTGAAGGCTATTTATGGTGAACACTGCACCTGTAAAAATTAGTTCCACACTTCAGTAACAAAGACTCACAGGAATTCAACTTGAACTTGAGCAAAACCCAAGGATTGTGCGAGGGTGTGGATGAGCATGACCCAATTAGGCCAGCCGCAGGTCTTCACATGATACCAGCTCACTGTGCTCATGTCCAGCTCGTTTTGGAAAGGTTTCCTCTTTAAGGGTTAGTGTTGCAAATAGCAATTTCACTTAGAAAATCTGGGTTCTGGCTCATTTCTCCTTGTATATAGGAAAGATCAGATATCAAAATCTGATCAGCAGGAGGCCTGAGACTTCCTAGAGGCAAAATTGGGCAATTTCAAACTAAACTTTAGTCTTTATACAATTGACTGAGAAATTCCAGCACTAGCTGCAGCCCAAATTGTAAACTGTCATTTTAGTTAATTTGTCTAAAATGCAGCAATGTATATTGACAAATAAATAAAACGATACCAAAGATTGGAAAGCAGCATATCTGGAGAAAGCAAGATAGCTGAGGGGTTGATAAAATCTAATCTTGGTATCTTAGAAACTATTTTTTCTATTTTACAGCCCAGCTGTCAGAATGGAGAAGGTTGAAGTTCCCCTGACACACTGCAAATAATAATTGATAAATTTTTCTTTGGAGGAGTTCACAGCAGACAACAGTAGTGTAGAACTTGCTTAGAATTGGTCTTCCCCTTCTACAGGTATTTTACTTACCTTGGACACAAACGGAGGTAAGGAGAAGAACCAGTGCTAGCTTCCAGCTCACACTTCAGGCCAAAAAATTTCCTTGCTCTTGTTTAATTTTATACACCTTCAATGTTAGAATCACTTTTCTGTTTGTCATTGGGTTTAAAGTAATTGTTCCAGGCTAGAATGAAGCCAAGATGGCATACTAAATAATTAAAGCTACATTAATAAACTGCTGCAGTTATAGTTAAAAATTAAGAAAAGGCTCTTGCATGCAAACCAAGTGATTTGTAACTACTCCTCTGTGCAAAGGCAATGTGTACACACCCACAGAAACTGGGCACAAGCACTGTGAGGGCTGACACCCACGATGCTGCCCAGTGGGAACTCAGGAGGTGAAGCTCAGTCAGGCAGGGTGGTGCTTGGATTTTCCCGGGCTTGCTAACCACCAGTGCAACTCCAACAGCAAGAGTCCTTGCTCATGTGCCAGGATCACACCAAGGAAGCCTATAATGCTGGCTGCAATTTGCTAGGGCTCTGAAATTTTACAGCTTGTGTGCTTGTCAAACATGAGGAGAACACAACAGAGTCCAGTAGAGGTGCAACTGGAGAGCAATAAACACTTCCAGCAACATGTCCAGGACAAAGTAAGATCTCGGGGCTGAGAGGACCACTGGCAGTGTCCTGGTCCTCACAGCAAGATGAAAAGCTACTTCACCGTCTCCTGTCGTCCACCTCTCCTCAAAGAGCCTATCTTTTAAATCATGGAACAAGATCAAAGCCAAAGATTAACAAAACAGTGTGAGCCATCTGAGCTTCCAGTTCCAAATTAGCACCCTGGCTGGCTCAGGAGAGCCAATTCTCACACGGACCTTCCTGTCCAGAGCAACAGCAATGGCTCATCCTGGGCTGGTTCAGGTTGGCAGTCACAGCAGGGGCAGATGCAGGATGCAGTGGGTCACTGGAACCCACTGGGTCAGATCAGAGACACGTATCTGGCTTACAAAAATGCCTTATATTCAAAGCCTTAATCTGGAATTTACAAAGGGTACAGAGGAGTTTTGCCTCTGTGGGCAGCATCCCTTGCTCTTTCCCATGAACTCAGCATCAGCAGCATTTCTTTCCATGGCAGTTACACCATTGCAGCTGGAGCAGGTAATGTGCTCCATTAGGACCATTACACAGATTTTGATATCATGTTCTCATTGATGGTCTGTTCTCATTTTAAATAGGAATCCCAATCAATAGCAATTTGCATCATTTTTTTGGCAACTTGCACGTTGGTGAAATCTGCCAGAGCACAAAACGAATCTGAAGTGACATGTCTTAAAAGCAGAAGAGCCAGTGCAAGAAAGAGCCACATCCAATGGCAGAGAAACAGAATGCCTACAGCAGAGCTACAACACAGCTTTTTTTGAGCAGATGTGCAACACATGAGTACATCTACTGCCTGATGAAATCTCAAGCACAGAAGATACCCTCTTCCCATGTGCCCACCAACATGTATGCTCCAGGAGTACTGCTGAGCTGACTAAGCAGAATCTCATAGTACAATCAATTCACCTCTACTCATGCTCTTAATTTACATTGTGACTAATTCTACTTTTTACCCTGGTAAACAAGTTTCTGGATATGGTTAAGATACTGAGAGTGTACATTTAAAATAAAATCTGTTTCACATGAAAGGACAAATGAGAATGACTATTACCCTCATCTTTAATGCGCTAAATTCTTTTGCACAGATTGTTCTTGTTACTACTTCTTTCTGTGAGAGAATCTGAACAGCACAAAATATTCCCCCTTACGTGCACAATTACAGCAAGCCAAGAGAGGGAGACTTTAAAGTGGGAATGCAATGATTTTGAAGCCCTTTTTTTGTAACCCACTGACTGACTCAATACCAGTTAGGTCTCAGGCCACAAGGGGAGGAAGAGCAGCAGAGGGAAGGGTGTTCTTCTGAAAGCCAGACCCTGCAAGTTGCTGATATCTGTAACTTTAAATACAAGCAGCATAAATTCAGATATTGACCATGTAACTTAGCCCCCCACTACCCAGAGAGTTTTAGGAGCAGGAAATGCCAGTTTGCGGCTCAAGGATCACAGCATCAGTTTTGCTATGGACCTTCAACAGGTGCTGGACCAGGATTCTGTGCTGCCAGTAACTGCTGCCACACTCAAAGTTTTGCATTGCATTACCTCTTTGCAGTTGCAGCAAAGCTATTTCTGCAGCTGGCTGCTGCTCACACTCAAACTCGCCAATTTCACATGCAATTGCAAAACACTCAGCACAGATGTGATTTGGATCTGCAGGTCCAGGTTAAAAAGGAAGAACCTGGCAAAATATCTGTATTGGGGTTTACCCAGACTCTGTATAATGACAGTTTTTTTTGAAGCCTGCAATCACATTCCTAATTTAAAAACAGGTATCTGCATACTCTGTGGAATAAGTAACTTTCCTATATTATTGACTTCAACGTTTAAAGTGGGGAAAAGGCCAATAATAAAAATTAAAATACTGTTCTGCACTGCATAGGTTTTGGGTACCCAGAGCCCACAGTTTCTCTCTGCCCCCATCTGCTACCTGTGAAATGGAAGGTTTATAATGACAAAGATACTTAATGCCACAGTATTGCAATGGGCAAAGTAGGTGCAAGCTGCCATGTCCTGAAGCCATCAGAAGGCAAAGGCAGAGGGCACATGAACAAAGTTTTCTCCCCAAACAGTTTAAGGTAAAGAGAAGCTTCTGTACATCTTCATACAACATGTAAGGCTCAGGGCCATAGTCAAGACACCCAATTACCAGCCAGCACCTATTCTTTTATTTATTTATTTATTTTCAAAATTAAAAAGGACACTAGTGTATAAGACAACCACAATTCAAAAAATAAGGCCACTGGCATTCTTTGGTAAAGCCTAGGCTGCAAACTTATCCCAGGATACACGATCTTCCAAAAATCTGCCAACCCCTGCAGTGTTCAAACTTCTTGTATGACCACAGCCACATGAAGAATGAAATGAAACCCCATGGAAATCTTTGACATTTCTACTATTATGCAATGTTTGGGTGAAAAAAAAAAAAAAAAAAAATTGCAGAAATTCTCCTTCCCTTTCCAGAGTGAGTTTAGAAAAACTATTTCTAGCTTTTTTTAATTACACATTTCACCATTAAAAAGAAACCAGCCATAAATTAAAAGAACCACTAACTAGGGCTTATGTAACCCATTTAGAGTGGGAAATTGGTAACACTTGGGATTGAAGTCTGTTACTGTAATTTTTGGAGTCTACAGCATTCATTTGATGTGTGCAAAAAAAAAAAAAAAAAAAAATCCCAAAAATTATTTATTTACCATTTGCTTTAACTATTTTATACAAAATGTTAATAATGTGAAGTTAAAATGCTGGCATTTGCATCCTATAGAATCTAAAATGAAGTATTTACTAAATGTTTAATGATCTGAGGGATAGTTTATCACTGCTGTAGTTAAATAGTCTCCCAAGTTATAGATTCACTTCATCCAATTACATTATTTTGGAGGTGTGTTTTGAGATTGATTAATGGCTCTTATTGGTAGAAAACCATCATACTGTGTTCTCTATCAAGGTTATTGACGTTTCCCCTGCAGATAATATTCAGTGTTAAAAATCCTGCCTCTCCCTCCTCTTTCTGACCCAGAAGCAGGGCAGCCAGCCCCAGCCCTGGGACTGCTATTGTGTCAAGCCTTAATCTAACATTCAAGGGATGAGAACATTCCAAAAAAATAGCTGTTTCTAATCCTATTGCATCATTGCTTTTCCAAAAGCAGCATAAATATGTTTCTGACAAAAGGCTTTCTCCTAAGTCACATCAGTGGGTAACAGCAGAAGAACCACCTTCTCCCTAGCCAGGGATGCACCAAAAGTCACATGGATGATTTGGCCAGAAATTTCCTGAATGAACCCAGTCTCTTGAAACTGAATTTATTAATTACAGGACTTGTTTAAAATCCTCAGGACAGTTGGGTACTCTGGGACTGTCTGGTTGTAGCGGAGAAGTGGCAGCCTGGGGATGAAGTTCCACCTGGTGGTCACAGCAGCCAGGTCCCCTGGTCAGAGAGGTGGCAATGGGACCAGCAGCCTCCCTATGCCCAGCAGCACCTTCTGTGCTCCACACAGAGCTAGGCCATACCATTACTTTCTGCAAGTTGTGGTTGCAGTGTAATATTGCAGGAAGTCATTAATAAAGTGAAGGGCAGCAAAAGCTTACATCAATACTTAAAAAAAAACAACAAAACAACAACACAAAACCTAAAATATCAACAATCAACCTCCCCCCCAACATCCCTTCCTGCTAAGA
Source organism: Ceyx melanurus (assembly GCA_024611195.1). NCBI lineage: Eukaryota > Metazoa > Chordata > Aves > Coraciiformes > Alcedinidae > Ceyx > Ceyx melanurus. The sequence continues at coordinate 58,877 of JANHGL010009308.1, read as the reverse complement.
GTGTTGGAAAAGGCTGTTGTTCACAAATTAATTAATGAAGCAGCTCTACACTGACCAGCAGAAAAGTACTGACCCCTTCTCAGACATGCATTTCCCACGTAGACAAGGCCACAATGTGATCTAGCCTAGATACTTACAGATCTGTCAAAGCACATCTTGGACTGCTAACACCAGGTGTAACTCAGGAGCACCATACACGGCATACATGGATGAAGTAAAGAAGTTGCATAAAATTTATTTTTCCACCTTGTTTTACAACATTCCCTTTAAAGTTTTTACACATCTGCAACATGTAACTCCACAGAACAATAAATAATTGGCATTCATATTTCTCTTGGACCAAGAGTATTTACACGTTGTTTAGCTAGATGACAGGTACAAAACATTGGCATCACAGTAAATATCATTTTGACACCAGAATCCATTTCCCCAATTAAAAATTAAATTAACATTTATTTTTTAACAATTAAAAATGTTCCCAAAGGCGTAAGTACACAAGTTGTAGTAGGCAGTAGTAATGGACCATATTGGCAAAGCTGTAGAACCCAAGATTTCATGCAAATCAAACAGTTTACTAACTATGAAAGAAGTAATAATAACTAAAAAAAAAAACCAACCAAAAAAAAAGAGCCTATCCATCTCACACTGAAGATTTTAGTGGGCACTGGACTGGCACCAGCAACTGTGGAGATGAGTCAAACCCCATCCAAACAGTTGTGTGCAAAGAACTAGTGATGGTGAGCTGCATGCAGTAGTAGTTGTTCACATACCTGGTTTAGAGCACTGCTTGTGCAAACCAAGGGTTTGTGATGCATCAGATGGTGTAGCAGCTTCCTTCAAAAGATAAAGTTGAAAAGACATTCAGGGATTCACCCATCTAACTCTCTAGGGCAAACTCAAACAGACTGAGCTCAACTACAGAAAATTTTTCCTCAGTTTCCTCGGTTGCAGAGGACAAGAGAGGTTGTCACAAGGTTTAATCGTGGTACTTCAGTAGACCACAGACAAATAATGCCTTTGGAGCTGCTCAGTTTGTTCCAGTCACAGCTCTAAGGACATAGCTCTCAACACCAAAGGGACACCAGGGTTGTCACTCATCACTCCTCAGCCCAGTTCTGATAAGACCCTGCACAGATATAAGCTGCTGTTGTCCAGTAAAGAACGTTTCAATTTCACTATGAGCTGACCAAAACAAAAGATCACCAGGACCTCCAAACTCTATGGAGGAAACAAATATAGAGTTTAAAAAAAAAAAAAAGAAAAAAAAAAAGAAGACGACAACTACACAGAAGACACACCTGGACTTACTGCAGAGATTCAAGAAGAGAACAGTGCCTGTCACAAAACCTCCACATGAACTAACCACTGCAGCAGCACAGCACAGAGCATTGGCTTCCTCAAGCAGCCCCAGGAAGCAAGAGCACACTGTGAGACACACACCACTACCCTGCAGCATCGTCTGGGGCACGGTCCCAAAGCACAAATGATATGAACTGCTAAAGTACATAAACAAGAAAAAAAACGCAAACAAACAAAACCAAAAAGAATAGAAAGAACACTAAGCAACGCTGTGAACAAGATAGTACAGAGCAGAAAACACTCCTGGTAAGCACAAGTTATGATCATACTAGAGGAAAAAGATTAAATATCCAGCAGAGAATCCATTTATTCAAATGTACAGTTATTATGAGCATTTGTATTAAATTTTTCTTTTAAAAACATTTTTTCAATAACTTAAGAGAAATAGATTGCAAGCATAAAGTGCTAAACTTGAAAAATACAACACTCATTCCTCTTTCCTGCTGTTTGTCAGATGGCAGTTTTAATTTTCTGATTGCTTTAATAAAATGCAGTGTATACCCAGACAGAATTTACTCCCTGGATTTACAACCTTGTGCAAAAAATACTAGCTACAAGAGAACATAATTCACACCCCAAAACACAGCTATAGATTACTACCAATTCTACTAAATATGGGTTCCTTATGGAAGTTATGATTCAGTAAATGCAACGAAAAATCACAATTCACTCCCTTTCTTGGTGTAAGCCAATATTTTGCAAATATGGTCCACTCAGTGTAAACTGTATTGACTTCAGCAAACAGTGAAATCTACCATATATACGTCTCAAATATTTACATACAGTAGCATGGCACTGTTATTCTTGCAGGACATTTAACTACTACCACACACTAGATAGGGGCAGGGCTTTATGAAGGTGTGCACAGCGATGTGTTTGCCAACAGACCAGAGGGACTTGATTTCTCTGTCACAAGAAACTACCAAAATAAATTCTTGATTTGTGTATTTAAAATCAAATGCTGATTGGGGACTTCAAACACCTGCATGGCTGACACTATCCAGGAGCTGTAGCAAGTCACAATAAAGACAACATTAAGGATCTTTTTGGCAAAGTGGCACAATTCACAAAAGACTGTGAGCCCAACTGCCCCTCAAAAGGGGCTTCTCCTCTGTGAGACAAATCACTGAAAACACTGGATTCTGGGGTCTTTCCTTAACACGTGTATTAAGTAGAAATGTCTGTTGTTATTATTTTTAGAAGGAGAAAAATAAAAGGAAAAAAATAAATTTTCTCAAATATTATGAAAAGGTGAATACTAAGAATTTGCTTTCCTTAGCCAGTAGATTGTTTCTGAAGGTGGTTACTACATATCAGGACTTCAGATAAGAGCCTAATCAGAACACTGACACAAAAGAAAAACAAGGGATTTAGATTAAAGATAATCTGCTGTTACTCTTGAAGGATTTTGAAACCATTTTCTGAATTAAGAGGGTCTACCCCACATGAAATAAAGTCATACAGACTTGCACCTTCCTCTCATCACCCCAAGCCATATACATTATGAAGCAGATCCACCTTTTCTCTAAATCTTCTGGAATTTGCTTCCCCTCCTCTTCGCTGTTTTCTCTCAGGAACTGAGAGCAAGGAAGGCAGGCAGGTCAGGTTGTGCAAAACATTCCCTGGAGCAAGCACCACATGTCTACGACACAACCCACGGCTGTTTTAGATCTGAAAATTCAAGATGTACCATTATGGGTCAGCAAGACTCCACCTCTTTCAAAACAACATTTTCCACTGATTTTCACATCAGACTTGTGCTGCTTACAACAGCAGAACATCTGCAACAATGGCAACAGAAGCTGGCAGTCCATTAAAGAGAATCAGCATGGCACAGATGACCAGGGAGCTTCTGCTCCTCACACGGGTGCAGTTCCCCTGACCTGGAAGGGCTATCTAGAGAGCAAAGAGAGCTCAGGCTCTGGGCTCTGCTGCTCCTGATCCTCCACACAGTGGACCGACAATGGCACCAAACAGTGCCAGCTCCAACAGTGGCTTCTATGATGTGGGAATGAAACAGCAAGCAACTAATTTAGCACAGACTAAACAGTCATTAGAGGAGGATGGCTGCCACTAAAATCTCATCCATGTTTGATGCATAGACCCAACCGTAAAAGGCTCCTGTAACTCTGTCCTTCTCCTGAGCACCTTAAGTACGTGTTACTCTCCTCACAGTATAACAACATGGGTCAATGCTTATTATAAAAACAGAATTCACCCAGCTTAATTTTTGAAAATGAAAAGCCCATAGATTTTCTCTGCACATGAGTCTAACGCCTTCACATGAACCTCACTCCTGTGATTCAAGTTCATTTTTTAGAGCAAAGTAAGTGAAAGGTTCTCAAAAATTGCCTCTCTGCAGGGAGTATGTCATGAACAACATAAACCTAGGAGTGCCTCAGATTATTTGCAGCTCATCTTCACAGTTTCAACCTAACAGGAAACAGATTTCTTGTAGCTGTGAGGAGTAGCAGCTCTATGACCTCTCCTTTCAGTCTCCAAGGATTCAAGACACGTCTGCCACATTGTCTGCAGAACAGTACGAGTCTCTTCTCACGTTGTCGACACATTTCAAGTCTGATCGACTGCAAATTTCTTTTCCAAAGAGGATTTGCTTTAGTTTAGATAATTTTCTCCTATACAAATAAATAAAAAGTAAAGCTATTATGTCACCATCTGCTTTTAACAGGAAGCACAAAAGCTAAACAAAACTGATTTTTTTTTCATTTTGGACTACTATTTCTCTCTATCAATGACTGGATACTTCCAAAATCACTAGGGTGACCACATGTCAGCTGAAGGAAAATCACAAACATGCTCAGATTCTCAAGTGTGTGTACATCCGACAGGCTGGAGCCCCATTATGGAAACAGCATGCCATAAATCAGGAATCTGCTGTCAGCAGTGTAGTGCATCACCTACATTAAGGGATTTCCGAGAGGTAAAAAGAATGTAACTACTTGAATCAAAAAGATAAATAATATAAAACAACATAACACAATGCAAGGAACAGCACAGATGCTTAAAAAAAAAAAAAAAAAAGTAACTTAAATTTGTCAAATGTAAATTCCAAGGTCAGTTAGCAGCTTTCAGATACTTCTAACCATGCATGAGAAATCCATCGTCATCACAGTTAGGTACATTTGACCCCGGTTAAGTTGAACAGAAGTGACAGGAACTGGATGAACTAACAAGTGCCTCCACCCTAAAAAACCCTCCCTTTTATTGTTAGGTTTCTGTTCATGGCAGTTGTGAAGTCTTTTTCAATAAGCAGCATGTAATAGAGATTACCACATGATCCTTATGCAAATATTGGACGTATTCGTTATAGTAACAACTACATGATTCTGTCTCTCAGCCATGTGCAGTATTTGTCTCTGGTGTGCAAGGAGAGCAGACTTATGATGTGAGCTTCGAATAGCTTGGGGGAGAAAATCTTCGTCTCAGGTACTTCAGGACGTAGAGGGGAAGGCAGCTCACCAGAGTAATGACAGTGACTTTCCACAAGAATGACAAAGTTGCAATGAAGTAAACATCTGTGTAATAAAAACAGCAGAAAGTCAATGAAGATGGAAATAGTTTTGGTAAGAGCTGGAGCAAAGCAATTCAATTTACCAGTGCTTCTTAAACTGCCTCACCTTCTCCACATTCAAGTTCAAAGCTCATGAAATACCTGTTTCCTCATTCTGTCTTTCTCTTCCACAGAAGACACAGCCTTCTGCAGTCAACATTTCAGTAAGGCATGCAATGCTTCCCAGGTGAGTGCCCACACACTGCCCCATCTGAAACAGGGCTAGCCATTGCCTGGAAGTACTAAGCTTCCTTTAATCAGAGTACTTGTCCTCTGACTCTGGGACCCGCCCTTTGCTACTTTGCTTGTAGTCCAGCCAACACATCTCAACTCAGTTATAATACTTCAGAATCTTTGCAAAAATAGTTGACACATTGTTCAAAATGTAACTGGTATACCCATATGCAAGAGCTACAGATCTAGCCCATTGGGAAGTCACCCTTGTTGTCTTCAGATTTAGCAAAGAGCTTTATGGAAGAAGCAGTGACATCTTGTGGTTGCTGAATGAACACTAGAACAAATCCTGTGGTCTGGTATTTGCAACTAGACAGCTACTGGGGCAATCTGGGACTTGTCACCAGTTTTCTTTAGCTGGGGAAAAAAGATTAGCTCTGTTGCAGACAACTAAAAAAACCAGCCTAACCCCCAAGAGAAGGACCCCAACAAAGCAGATGAAATAATCTAAGTTTTAGAAGGCAGCTCCTTCACCCAGTTAAAAAGATGAAATCTTTCAAACCAATATCAGAGGCTTCAAACTTTAGTCTAAGATTCAGTACCCATATAGAAATAAAAACCTCTGTTATGTTTGACAGCTAGTACATGGTAAAGCTTTGAAAGTATGGATGGGATTCACCGGGCAGCACATAGTCTAGTGACCACCTTTACCTCCTCCAGCATTTTGTTATGAGAAGGTACTAAAAAGTATCTTTCAAGTGCCCTCACATCTAATAGATGTCAGGACCACTGCCACTGCAACAGTGGTCAACAGCTCAGTTCAGTTCTTCAGTCCTGTTACTATTCAGGTCATAAACTAACTGATTGGAGAAAATTTATTTAACCTTACCAATAAACTCATGTAAGAAGACCAGAGAAGCTATGTAGCAGGAAAGACTAAGCAGCTCAGCCACTATCATGAGCCAATGCCACGTCTGGATGGTCAATGCTACCATTAGTAGCTCGGTGAGAATCAAAGATGTGAAGGAAATGGCAACAATGTGGACAAACTCGGATTCGAAGAGGAGGAGTGCTCCATACATGATGATGCTACCTGCAAGGGAATGGAACATTTGGGTATTTTATTCAAAACCATCTAATCTCTAAAACCCACTGCTAGGTCTCGGAAAGGCTGAAATGCAGTCATGTCCTGAGACTGTTTTTCATGAAACCTGATGAATGTACTGACAATGAATCATTTACTATTTAGGAGACAGAACCGATGAGAAGACAGGGAAAAGTTACAGCAGAGGTGCCCAGACGTTTTTAACAGTCTATCATATTCATAGACACATGGAGATAGGAAATTAATACACACTATTTTGGCAACTGGAGATTTTTAACATCACGAAACTATCCTCCCAGAAAAGCAGTCAGTCACTACCCAGAATTTAAAAGATATCAAATACTTCTAAAACCTACTGCATTGCCTTAGTGCCCAGATGGAAGCAAGCTGTCGAAAAGCTCAGTGGATACAAATTAGCCCCTCTGTGAACTACTTTGTGCAAGATCTCTCCCCTTTACACTTCCCCCTAAAAGGAGTACATATTAAAGTACTGTTAATGATGCATTGTTTTGTGCTTCTATTCTGGCTAGCCAGGGAATGCTCACAACGCCCCGCACGGCCACCTGCACAAATAACTCATGTTAGCAGCATGAGTAATCCACACCAACATCCATCACACTAGGCTAGTTTCAGAAGTGAAAACCTGCAAGTGACTAGAGCCCGAGCCACAAAGTTCAAATCCAGCTGTGAACTTTCCAAACTTTAGGACTGCTCAAGTTTTCAGTCAGGCTCATCTCTGTTAGCAACTAGCCCAATTGTTTGGCCTGCTGTTTTCTAATTATTTAGCACATCAGAAGTGAAATCACTTTAACCAAATATTGTAACTAGATAGTGGTCTTAGCTCAAGAAATCTTTCCCTCAATGCATCACCCTCTGGCTTTAGCTTTCCACCACTTGTGAGTTTTCTATAAATGCCTTGGCTTTGTCATCATATTTATACAACAGCAGAGGACTGTCATAGGTTTCTATGGTATGGCACAGAAAATGATGGCAACAGAGCTTTTATTTTCTTGGATTCACTCCCTACTGAGGATGGCAATACCAATTAAGTCAGTAAGGATTATCTGATTATTTTGGCACATTCATTCTGACTTGTAGATAAAGGAGTTTAGGAAAGCAAGAAATTTTGTCATAGAATCATATTGTCACTTTAGCTTTATAGTGCCACATTATTTACATGTTCTCCACGATTCCCTCATTAACACTTAGAAAGTATTTGAGTGTGAGGTTACTTGATAAAAAAAAGAAGACAAAATGAAAATACCTTCTTAGACATACCCCCAGCTACAACATCCACTTTTGGAAAATGGATGTGTTGTAATTAAGACAATGCTTAACTATTTTAGCACCCTAATTACAGTGTACAGGATATGATCAAGAACCTGAGCTCTACCCCAGTCCTTCATTACAGATGGCTATAAAGTAACAAGAATTATTGCCCCTTCTAATAGACAGGGTTTAAATAAAACATACAAACCTACAGATTTTGCATGCTGACTTAATGGGAAGAGGCATGAGATGCTCTCAAGTTCTACATCACTGGCTATGACAAGACTGGTCAGTTGCTGTGAATATTTAGTTTTTGATAAATTCTTCCTTTGATAACACTACTGACATTTTCTTAGGCAAAAAAAAAACAAAACAAAACAAACCAAAACATAACCAAACCAAAAAACCAAAAATATTAATTATACTAAGGTTGCATTGCTTCTTTAACTTCTGGTAATACAAAAAAAATAGGTATTTTGTACTCATTAAAACAACTAAAGGCACAAAAAGATGTTGATTTCTTACCTTGATAGATGCTTATTAAGACCCATATTAAAAATGTCTTGTATGATAATGGTCGTCCCTAAGGGGGGAAAGAAAAAAAAACAAAACAAGATAAAGCTCCACTATATAACATTTACTTACAGATAAACCTAGCAAATAATAAGAGAACTTGAACATGATGTAGGAAAAAAAAGATGACACATTAAGCAACCCCTGAGGTACTGTCTCTCTATTCCCGTTTTTCATTATGTATAAAAGCAGGGCTGGGACTGTGGAAGCTCACTGCTTGCAAAGTATGGTACAACCTTGTCCTTACTGCACACACAATTGATTCAATGCAAAGATGTCTCATGAGTTTAGCCAATGTACTGTGAAATATGTGTGTGTACACATACATATGAATATATTAATATTATATTCCTAGACACACACACACAAATCACCATCATATTGAAGGCAGATAGGTTTTTAAAAAAAGCATCTCCAGCCAACATAGCCATGCCAGTACAAAAAAACCCCTATGTTTAGACCAGGCCTAAGGATGGTTGGAGAATTAGTGGTTTATGACATAAGAGACAACATGCAAGTGAAACCAGATGGAGACTTATTCAGGCTGTTGGAAAAACAGGCTTTGCTTCTGAGAGTATCTGTTTAACAGAAATTCTTCAGGGAAAGGATCTGTTGAAGACTCAGTCCACCCTTTCCTTCAATTAAGAAAGATGTTCCCAGTCTGCATACCCCAGTTATTCAAAATATTTTCCAGGAAAAAAAAAAAAAAAAAAAAAAGAATCTAAGACAAGATTTACCTACCTGCTTTTTCTATGGTAAATATCAAATAAAGTTTTCTTTGCTTAAGGAGAGTGACCCAAGTTTCATGCTAAAGCTACAAAAACAGCATAGCAACCAAACCTTCACATCAACCTCAAGGCAAATTTTTGTTCAAGAAACTGTGATAACCTCCTCCCTCTATCAAAAGAACACATCCCTTCCCCTCACCCTCTTTTCTGGCTTCAGGATAGTGCCAAATCCCCAACAACTTCTCTTTCCCCTTTATTTTGGAACAAATCAGTAATATTAAATCCTTAGAATCTCCCACAGACTGGAACTTCTATTTCCCCAGCCGTTTTTAATAAATTGCATTTCATGTAGCATTCAGTAACAAACTGCCAGGAAACTGGTTGTATCTGGTAATTCAAATTTGCCTTTAAAACAATTTTGTTTGAAAATGCACAATAAAATTATTTATCTACTGATAATATATTTTACTTTACACATTTAGAGAGTTTCAAACCAAGATGGGGAACCTGTTTTAAATCAAAACAGACAAACAAGAGTCTCCCACACCTTAAGAAGATCTTTGTAGAGCTCTGGGTATAACATTGCAACTTCAGATTTAACATCCCTGTCCAGGACTAGAGAAAACACTGGAAACATTGTGTAAATTGTTGAGTACCTGGAAAAAGGCAGAAGAGGAGTAAATTATCTAAGCTGTAGATGTATAACTAAAAGAAATGCTAGTCTTCAGAAAGGAAATATAGTATTGAAGTACCAAATGAGACACACCAGTTTTGCATATGGGAAAAACCTGCAGGATTGGCTTTTTGAATGGCTTTTTATTAGAAACACTTATACACAGATGATTGGTTCAAGTATTGCAACTGCTGTTACTGGCTATTAATGGAGCCAAGGACAGACCCGTCCCCACCCTAAAGTTTGTTTTACAGTTCACACTTGATCCTGTTTGTAGCAGAAAGCAATGGAGATGAATTCACTGTTTCTTTTTTAATTATGTACTCGAAAGTCTATAAAGTCATGGGATTACAAATGCAATTTCAGTATATTTCAGACAGGAATGGATTCCTTCTGTTGAAGTGGTTGGGTTGTCCCTGCTTTCTGACACTGTCTCTCACTGCTGTCAAGGCACCAGAGCAGAACTGTTCCTCTGCTTTTCACTAGGATTGAAGCATGGTTTGCTTCTCATGTTTGGAATGTGACAAACTGTCCTTTTGGAAAGGTTTCTTAAAAGTGTTTGCACTGCCTCGGTGGCTTTGCTCAATGCAGAGAAGGGGAAAATGACCACATCAATCTTCTGATCCAGTGTTGTGAAACATGCAGAATCATGCCTTGCAAGTTAATTAGCCCAAACACATTATTATGCACAGGTACTATTAGTAAAAAGTGAGTGCTTACCCAATGATGAGAAAGCCTTGATAGAGAGGAACTGAAGCAAAGTAAAATACTGATGAGAAAACAGCCTGGAAAATAGAAGAAATAAGCTTTTCAGGTGTCAAGATACTGCAGTAAATGTAGCAGCTTTAAAATACACTCTGTTCAAACTGGAATGTACTTGCAGGAGGTTCTCCAAATTCCTGAAATTAAGACAAAAGAATGTAATCTCCTTTTTATTCCTATGCAAACCTTGGATGAAAGTTATGTTTAATAGCAAGCACTGGAGAGATAGACTTGCAAAACTTTTTGGAATATAATTCCACAGAAAAGAACATTAAGTTTGCTTCAAAAGCCAGTGGTTTGATCAAAGCTGTCCAGATGTTGTGAAGGACAGGTGTGCATTTATTTAAGCCTGGATAATGCCTTCACAATGTAAAAAGAGTTCACACTCACCAATACAAACTCTACACAGGTCAGTATTTTATTGGTTTTTTTCTCCAATCCAAAGTTATGAGTTTGTTTTCCATTCTTATTTTTAGCTACAGAGTAAGCTAGACTGCTCCCTCAATCTGAATCTTTTGTCTCTATACATCACTCTCCAACACATTTATTCTAAGAAGGGAGAAGGTAGACCCAGCCTTCTAAAAAATCTAAAATATTTTACTTAAAAAATACTTCATCTTTTTAGGGAATGTATCAGTACACTATGGCATGGAAATGCAACTCCCAAAGAGTAACCTCTGTCCTTCATTGCAACTTTTGCTCAAGTCACCACAACGAAGAATTTGGCTCATGAACCCTTAAAATCTCTTGCAGCTCTCCCTGCCAAATGGCAATTGCATTTTTGTTATGCTGAGTCTCTGCACATTTGAGCAACATGAATTTTGTGAATACCAGATCTGTTTCTAAGGTTTCCTTTGAGATGGGGAGGAGCAGGCTGCCTCCACGCTGCTGCAGCGAGCTGCTGAGTGCTTGGGAAGGTTAATACATGCTGCGGCGGCCCGCGTGGTGTGGAGTGGCTCCTGTGAATCCTCCACAGTACACCAGCCCAAGCTTTTGGTAACTCCACCAGGGTCTGAGCTAGGTCCTCCTTCAAATAGTGAGACCAAAGTTAAAACACAATTAAAATAAGTGCACTTACTCAGCAGTGGCCTTGAGAGTATGGCTGTCCTACCTCAGATTGTCAGTATTTCCCAGCATTACTAAATGAAAGGGGGGATATGCTGCATGAAATAAATGTTTCCTAGGGTAGAATGACACTTCTCCATTTTTGGAGAAGTTGCTGATGGTTGTCCAATACCAGAAACCTTCTTGTATGTTTTCTTATCAAAGTAATAACCTCAAATTGCAACTCATGAGAAATTTCATGAGAGGAAATAGGCAAATAAAAACATAAAGGTTCTGTTTCATTTTTGGATGCAACTATTTCACCTCTCCACTGGAAACCCCCTCATGACAATTCATTTACCTGCATTGTACTGATGCACAGGCTCCTGTGGATTACAAACTGACTGAGAGCAGCAGACCGTTTGTAACTGTTCCTTCCATGAACCATTAGTAAACGACCCAGATGTTTGAACTGAGTGATAGAGAAATCGGCTGCAAGCGATGCCTGTTTTCCTTCCTATGAACAACAGCAAGTAAAAGCACAGTGAGATCATTTCTTTATTTGAAAAAAAAAGAAATGTCATATTATTATTTAGTTATCAGTGACAGAATTTCCAAGAAAATTTGCAATATATTAGGTGGGGGAGAATAATACCTCAGCTCTTCTGCCTTCCACTGTGGCTTTTAAGCAACAAGCAAAAATATGAGAACTCCCATTTGAACCGTGGCCTCCAATTCTAAACAACCCTCTGGATTATGATTCATAACATGTATGTTAACATGACACTCATATCAAGTCAGTTCTGAACAAAAATTTTCAGTCTCAAAAGTTCACCCAGTTTGAATGCTCTGGCTGACTGCAGGCAGAGCCTTTCCACTGCTGCCAAATCCAGTCTTGTCGCTCCAAGCAACTCCACATGCAGGAACCAGAGCTCTAACCCAGAGTTTTCTTTTTAAATTAACATAAACAGTTTTTAATTTTGTATACAGGGTGTATGTTATCAGAGTAATTATAACTCCAGCATTTGGAGCATCTACACATGATTAAAAACCCCAAACCTAACCACAACAGTCCAAATTCAGGGAATCTGCCAAGAACGAAATAATGCTTCATACAATCATAGAACGTTTAGGGCTGGAAGGGACCTCCAGAGGGCATCTAGTCCAGCCCCCCTGCAGTGAACAGGGACACCCTTAACTAGACCAGGCTGCTCAGAACCTTGTCCAACCTCACCATGTGTATCTCCAAAGATGGTGCCCCAACCAACTCCCTGGGGAGCCTATTCCACTGATCCACCACCTTCAAGGTAAAGTACTTCTTCTGGATATCCAGTCTAAATCTACTCTCATTTAAACCCATTACCACTTGTCCTTTCATTACAGGCCTCATAAATAGCCCCTCTCCAGCCTTTCTGTAGCCCCCTTCAGGTACTGGAAGGTGGCTATAAGATCACCCCAGAGCCTTCTCTTCTCCAGGCTGAACAACCCCAGCTCCTTCATTCAGCCTGTCTCCATAGGAGAGGTCTTTCAGCCCTCTCATCATCTTTGTTGCCCTTCTCTGGACCCACTCCATCAGGTCCATGTCTTTCCTGTGTTGAGGGCTCCAGAACTGGATGCAATACTCATCAGATCCTATGGACTTATGTGTGATAAGGTTCCTCAGGTGGTCACAAACCTGATATTCACATACAGTGGGGGGGAATTCACCATCCTGGTGCACACCCTGCAGTTTGACTTGTGTAGTGTTGGAATAGACCTTGTCAGTGAAGACTGAGGAAAAAAAAATGTTGAGAACCTCAGCCTTCTTCTTATCCACTCTTGCCAGCTCACCATTTTTATTCTTCAGGGGTGGTATGTTTTCTTTGATCATCCTTTTTTGATTGACATACCTGAAGAATCCCTTCTTATTATTCTTAACATCCCTTGCCAAGTTCTTCTCCAACAATGCCTTGGCCCTCCTGGCCTCATCCCTACATAATTGGGCAATGACCACTTCAATACTCAGCTCTCCACTATCATGGCAAGGGACAAATACTGAACTACAAGAAAAACTGTGAAATACAAGAAATACAATAAATCTATTTGCTAGCAATAACTATCAGCCACACCATCTCAGATGCTTTCATAACTGACTCCAGGTCCACCTTTATAGTATTTGGAAGCTGTTGTTTCACCTTTCTTGTAGGAGATGTCTGTCCTCTATAAAAAACAGTCTTAGCCTTTGATTTGCTAAGACTAAGCATGCTAAAGGTTTTATTTTTTACAATAGCTCCTCCATCATTCTGGTATCCTTTGTCTCTGCTTATTTTGTTTTGAATTAATATTTTGAGAATGTGGGGTTAAAGTGCATTAGAACTATGGTACCAATAAATACATAGATAAATAAATAAATAAATAAAATGGGTTTAGGTGCTTGAAAAAGTAACTTTTGTCTCCTTCTCAAATGGGAGTTAGCGAGAAATGTCGACATACCTAGTACCAGAACTATTGCAAAGACTAGGTAACAGATCCAGTGAAAAGAGTGGTTTTCTTTATCCTTTATAAAGGTGTTTTAGTCTCAAAATACTGTTGTCTAAATTTTTTACTTATTTCCTGCTTTTTGCTAGCATAGGCAACATAATACATTTAAAGGACAAAGTAGATTATGAAGACAAAACAACAGAATGTTAAATAATACTTGAAAAGTAGTATGGCTATCTGAGGGTGTGAATTCAGATATGATATTCTGATAGTACTAAAACTTGATTCTTTCAACTGGGAAATAACAATTTAAAATTTCCTGCCAAAGCTCAAAATATCTATTATATAAAAGATTTACTACTGGAATATAACTGGAAATGAGTGGGCATATTGGTTGAGAAATATAAACAAAGGGGGAAAAAAAGGTATTTTTTTGTGAAATTTGTATAACCCATACTTTTCTGCCAGTTTATATTATCAAAGGACAATGTTTAAAAACACATAAAACTTGTGACTACATCTCATTAAAATTTCTCGTAGGGTGCACATTTATTTGTACTTTTCACTGTGCACTAATTAAATGGCATAACAGAAACATCATTGTGGTCAGAAGAGAAATTACAAGAAATTGTAATGCAAGTTTAATTGCCATGAATGACTTACAACCATATTACTAACAATAAAATGCATTTGATATTTTTACATTTGAGAGGTGCAATACTGAAATATATTTGCTAGTAACTGACAAATTGACTCAGAGAATAGAAAAAGCTATTCTATCTCATTGTCAGGTGATGAACATTGAGAAGGCTGAAGGGAGACCTTGCTCTCTACAACTCCCTGAAAGGACACTGTAGGAAGGTAGGCACTGGTCTCTTCTCACAAGTAACTAGTGACAGAACAAGAGGGAATGGCCTCAAGCTACACCAGGGGAGGTTTAAACTGGAGATTGGGAATTTATTTTTTCACTGAAAGGGTTGTCAGTCATTGGAACAGGCTGCTCAGGGAGGTGGTTTAATCACCATTCCTAGATGTGTTCAAAAGTCATATAGATGTGGTATTTGGGGATATGGCTTAGTGGTGTACTTGATAGAGTAGGATTAATGGTTTGACTCGAGTTTAAAGCTTTTGCCAACCTTGATGATACTACTATTCTATATATAAACCACTTCAATAAACTGTTTTACATTGAATCTCTCATGACAAGATGACATTTTCCACCTGTTAAAAAAAGCAAACAAAACAGGACTGCAGACCTGCAAAATCTCAGATAAAGAATACAAGAATGACAGCATCATGGTTGGGATTTCACTTTATGGGCTGGGGTTTTTGTTTGGAAATTGTGTTTGTGTGTGTGTGTGTCTGTGTGTGTGTGTTTGGCAGGATTGTATAACTACTGCCTGCTGGCATATCTGATGTTCTGGCCATTTAAAGGAATAGAGATAGATCCTGGAATAGTGGTTCTGAAAACTGATAAATAAGTCCTGGTGATTTAATGGAGTTCTTCACTGAGAAGAACTTGGCCTACTGGTAGTTTCTAGATTCTCAACAAGTGCCTATTCCCAGAACGCTGCATTTCAGACATCCACAGTAAGCACTGTCTGTACACGTCCAATGTTGTGTGATGCAGGGACAGCAACACACCTCCATGTGACAAGGAACTGAGCCATGTGAATTAAATCTTTCATGCAGTGTATCTCAGGGTGCTATTCATTGCCTATGGTAAACTGTGTATTTACTCAAACATTTCTTTCCAAATTTCTCAAGTGGAAAAATGGGAGCACTATGCAACCCAAAATCTCCTTAGGAGATCTCCTGAGAAAATGCACCCCTAAGGGGAAGCTGAAATTACAGGAACAGTGCAAAGAGCTTTGGAAATAAAATACAACACAGACACATTGGTAATGAAGCAGTTCTGTGGAAAATTCATGGATTAAATTCCCTGGACAAAAATTTCCTTTTGATGTAAGTCAAAAGTTAATCACACCCGTAAGCTGACCTGGCTCCATAGCTCATCTATAGATATCAATGATTCCACTGCATATGCAGTACTTTGCTTAGGCTCAGTTGATTTCCTACTTCTTTTAATCTCTTCATTGTATGTACCGCAACACTATCACAAACTTATGAAAGTCACCACTAGTTAATGATTACCTAATGGCCAAGTTTATTTGCTTCAGATGCACTTAGCCGCTCTAGAGTTATAGGAACTGCTTGTGTCACAGCTTTTCTAAAAAAAGTACCATTGGGATTTCACTGATGTCCCTACTGCAACACTACAGCAACAGGGATGTTCTGGGCATGTGTCTTCTCTATAAATGCAGTCTTTGGGACAGAGGGATTCTTTACTGGCTACTAGCAGTGTCCTATTTTCTGTATGTATGCTGTTTTGAATGTGCTTCCTGTAGATAACCAAATGCATACACACCAGTTTATTATTTGACAAGTGTGCTGAAGAGAGGAGAATATGTTAGCTGAAGCACGTGTCTCTGACTAGATACTCACAATTCTTTTACTGAAATACTGCAAGTAAGGAATAGATGAAGGTATTTATGAATCAAATTTGGCCAAAACAAAATTCAGCCTACCCCAAATTTTGCAGTTTCAGTTTTGTTTGCATTTGTAATAAAAGCAGAGAGGCAGATTTTACAATTTGCATGCTCTTCTGGATAGTATCTGGAAGGTTTGTTGTGTAACCCTACATCTGAGCTCCACTTAAGGAGAATTTTTTTCTCATTATGGCTTATTGCAGCTGGGACTTCAGCCAGTTGAACCTGAGGAGGGGTGCTGGGGTCTGTGGGCATGACAGGGACCCCCAGTAAGGGTGCCAGGCTGGCACACAGGCCTAGCTAGACTTTGCTTTGAGCCACAGCCATTGAGGGTGTCACAGTAACCTCACACCTGTTGCTTTTTATATTAAGTACTTTGTTTTGTTCAGCCCGGAATCCTTTTGCACTTGTTCCTACATGATGACAAAGCTGGGCTCTAACCACAACCAACCCTCCTGATTGCAGGTAGAGATCACATGTGCTGTCTCACAGCTGTGAAACATTGGGTCCTGAAGGCCAGAAGCCCAATTCCTTTCACTTGTGGCCATTCTCAGATGAAGGCAGTTGCAGGGGGTCTTGCCCTTTCTCTTGGGAGAGCTGCAGCATTGTGGTTCCTGAGGTCCTCCCACAGACTAGGCCTCGCATGCAGCACTGAGGTGACTCTCAGTGGTTTGTCAGCTGGTGACAA
Organism: Ceyx melanurus; assembly: GCA_024611195.1. NCBI lineage: Eukaryota > Metazoa > Chordata > Aves > Coraciiformes > Alcedinidae > Ceyx > Ceyx melanurus. Next base: position 41,922 of record JANHGL010009308.1, on the reverse strand, counting down.
CTGTGCCTCCAAAGGTGGTACAACCAGTTTCTGTTCTTTCCTGAAGCTGATGTGGAAATTATGGCAACACCTCATCGGCTCTGGTGTTAGTGTGCAGGAGCCATAGGGACAGCCACATCAGGAGGATGATGTCAGTGAAACTGCAGTTCCTTGAGGACACCAGAGGGCATGGAAAGGGCCAGGACTTTCTCTGGCTTATAACGTGTACCAGAGTTCCTCATGCGTGTGCTGCACCAGTCAATCATCACAGAAAAGAACCATAGCCCAGAAACTGGATTTTTTTTTTTTGTTGTCTTTTCACTGCTTGATGGCATTGTGTGCATACGGAACGGGAGGACAGACCCTGTCATGCTCCTGACACATTACTTTCTTCATGCTGATGTCTTCTGTCTTTGTGTTACCATGTGGTAAGTGTTATTTATTAATTATACTGACAGCTTCAGTGATTTATTTATTTTTTTTCAGCTTGAAATATAAGCATTTATTTTGGTTTATTATGCATAGAAGATGATTCCCATATGCTGTGCTCTCAAATTTTGTTTGGTACTTTCAGATCACCTAACTAGTACAGACAATTCAGCTACAAGAAATATGTACTCATTTAGTGTATTTCTGGTGATATTTAACTTAGCTTTGCATAACATAAAGTTCTCCAAAGAGAGGAAAACAGGTGCAATGCAGCAGTTGAATATAAAGCTCCTTCTGTATCTGTCTTCCCTTGGGGAAAATGAAGGGGATATTCTCAGTGCTCTGGTGTTTGCTTGAGTTATAAGGGAGCCTGAAACAAGTGCAAAATTGAAATAAGTTGCTAGATTTTTAAACTAATTAGAGTTAAACTAGTATTTCTTTTGAACAATCTCTGTGTATATGGGTTATTCTCCTGGTGCAGCTCTGATGATACTCTTTGATGGTAAAGTCTGCAGGATTGTTTTCCTTCCTGTCACTATGTATTTTCAGTGTAAGGCTGCAATAAAAGGTATGGCAGGACAGATGCTTTGTTTCTTTCCAGCTAAACCACAAAGCACTTGTGAGTTCTTCAGTCTTTTGCTTGGATGGTGTGCATTACACTTCTACTGTGAATTTTAGCTTTTTGGGTTTTTTGAGGGGATGAGACTTGCTCTGTGAGCAGTCTCTATCTGGTCCCTTGATCTTGGACTTTGACTTGTTAGTAGAAAAGTTAAGACTGTTCAGTCAGACTCAAAGTCTCAAAGGTGGAAAGGGTAAGCATTAGGACTACTTCTGCCTTTTATAGGAAAATCAAACTATGGAATTTCTTTCATCACTAGTTTAAAAATGCACTGCATTTAGAGTCTCCCCTTTTGGAGCCAAATTATCTGCAGGTGTAAACTCCTATTCCAGTGCTGCCTTACTTGTCATCTTCTAGTGTTTAATATTATTTAAGAGCATTTGAATTCTGAAAAGTAGGAATACTATCCTGCTAGTTCCTCTGCACCTTAAAGGTTTCAGTCCTGTTTTTAACCCTTCTTTTCCCTAGTGGGCACTGAGGGGTTTTTATCTTGAGTTGAAAGTGCTTGTGCTGAGTGGAGTTCAGTAAACCTCATTTTTCCTTCAAAGCTTTTCAAACTGCTTTTCAATATTATTAATATTGTTTAACATAGCTCTCAAAGATTCAACTTATATAATCTATTTTAAAACATTTGTTATGCTATTAAATGATTATAGGATTGTTTCTAAAGTGAAAACTGCATGGTTTTCTGGTGATTCAAGTTCCTAAAATGCATGAGTACTTTCCCTTGATCTGTTGCTGTTATTTCTCAAAGAGATTTAAAGCAGAAAGTGCACATCATTCTGTAAATTGCTGGTCCGAGTTGTTGTTCATTTTGTTGAACTACAGTTCTGTTGCATAATTGTATTTGCAGTGTTGAGTGAGAGCTGTCTTTTTGACATCAAAATAGCATCTTGGGAGTTTACTCCAACTAAATATTGCCCCAGTTTGTTCATCTCTGTGCATCCAATATATATCAGTCAACTTCATACAGCAGCTTTCAAGGTTGTCTGCATACCCAAGGATATAAGGTCTACTATTTTTTATTTATTTATTTTTTAATATAAATGCTTTCAGTGAGTGACATTAGATTCAGTGATGCTGGGACATCTGGGGGGGGTGAAAGAAAAAATAAAGTGGAATTGGTAAAAATAGGAGGTAGTTTATACAGTGTTTAAAACCTAAAATGACATATAGAAAGCTATGACTGGGAAATAGCTTCTTCTAGGTCATATTAGGATGTAAATGTGATTTAAATGAAATCAAAATGACAATAATTATAAAATATTGTTTCTGAAAAGTGGTATTTAGAATTTGCACTATTTCTCTATCAGGCCTTTATGCTATTGCTGTAATAAAAGGTGAAAAGGTGACTTAATGCTATTTAAGAAGGAGGTTATTGCAAATTGAAGATAGAGCTATAATTGGGTCTCCTGCTGATGCAAGTGAAGAAAAAACAATTAGTGAAGCACTCTAAGAAAAAAGGCTAATCTCAAAAGTGGTTGGAAAATAGAAAGTTCTTTCAGTTTACATGCTGACACAGATAATGATAATCAAGACACTTCAGCTAAAGTTACCAGACCAGACAACTGGTCTGGTCTGACTGACTTCCCTGGTACAATGCACTTTGGTTTGCATAAGTATTTGCTGTACACCTATGTTATTCTGAGTGTTTGGGTTTTATTTGAGAATAATATTTTAATTTTGCTTTTTCATCTTTTTTTTTTTTTAATTTATTTTATTTCAGTGATGTATAGAGTTCTTGTATACAAAAAAAATTGAATAACTACATACAACTAAGAGAACTGCTAGTGTATACCTAGGTAGTTGGTAACTATACCCTGGTGTGCATCCAGGCTGATGAGCACAGGATTTGTTGCTAGACTATCTCTGGAGATTATTTGTATGCTCTGAAATTCTGTTTTTTCCTTAGACTATAAAGATGGAATAGATTTAACACTCTATTGGCCAGAAAAAATAGATGCCTGATCATAACCATCAGAGATGTCATCAAGCAAACTTCCGTTATTCACTTTGGATAGTGCTTGATATTTAGTTCTAGTAGTACCAAGTTTACTTTGGTCTCCTGGTAGGTGGTGGTTAGTTGGCCAACAGCTAATTTTGCTATCCTGGCTGTTGTGCTGTCAGCATGTGAGATGACATATGTTTAACTGAGATGCAGTTTTCCATTGTGCTACAGAATACTATCATACGTATGATGAGTTCTGAGAAAAAGCTGCACTTTCCTTACTGGATTTATACTTAATAATTGGTCTTATATTACTGAGATTTTGATAAGGTTTTTTTAAGACTTGCCTTATCAATATTTTATTGAAAATGTTCTTTGAGTCACACAGAGTGACAAAGGCCAGGTACAATGGCAATCTTAAAATGCGTGTTTTTATTTGACCTTTATATGCTTAACAAGTGTATAATTCACCCCCCAGCCCTGAGCCAATTGAAGCATGATGTGCTATGTCTTTGCAAAGGTTTCTCAAATTCTCTGTTCCTACTTCAAAATCACTTTTGTGAAATGCTTCAGGTGTGAGAATTAATTATTGGGGCTGGCATCCCCTTTCATTGTTGTTGTTTCTTGAGTAGAGGGGAATCCACCTTAGATTCTAATTTAGAGTCAAATTGCTTCTGAAATAAGACCTTTGCTTTAGAATGGAGCTAGTTTAAACTTCAATATGGAATTAGTGCTTTTAAGAGTTGTGTCAGGGCCATTTGGCAACCTGTAAGGTGTTTTTGTCTTGTGTTGAGACTATGAAATTGCCAGGATTTGACAGGCAATGACAGCTACGTACACCACCACACATTGAAGGATGAGGTAATTTTCCCCTTGGATTAGAAAGCAATATCTGTATGAACCCTGATTATCCTGAACTGGAAACAGCCTACATCCCTTGGAGGTGGGGAATTGGCAAGGCTGAAGCTTTGGGATGTGCTGGTGAGAGATTTGAATGGCCTTTCTCTGCATCAGTTTGTCTTAACTGATTTTTGTGTGACTTACAGGTGACAGATAAACCCAGAATTTAGAGCATGCATGTGTAATGAAGGGATGAAGAAATCTTTGTGATTCTCAATGCAAACTTACATTGTAATTGCAGTTTTATTCTGATGTATTGGGGTACATGCAGTCTGTCAGGATATTACAAATATTTAGGCATGCTTCAGCCTCTGCATGTGTCAAATATTTTATTATCTAAGAAATGCTGATCCCCAAACTATTATATCTTTTCAGAGTTCTCTGGTTCGGAGCTGATTAATCATTGTTTGAAAAACTTAAAAGTGTCAGAAAGATATGTTGGGTATTTTGGGCTGCATATTGTCACTAAAACATCTTTAAATTGGCTAATATTTTGCTAATATTGCAGTATTATCTACTTGCTGAATATTACCTTGAGCAGTTTCAAGTAGCTTTGTTTAATGTAATTTTCAATTAGTTGGAAAAAAAACTTTGTAGGTTCAGTACCACAGTTGATTGATATATCACCTTTTAAACTATAACTTAATTTTAATTTTATATATGTGAAAATATATATTTCCAAAATGAGTCAATGACCATCATATCATTTGAATAATTAAATAAATAGATGCACTGTGAAGCCCTTTACATGTGGTGATTCTTGTAAACATCTTTGTTGTGGTTGATTTGAATAACCCTTTCTATCATGTTATATCTTCCCCATTCGCTGTTTTGTCCTTATTTTTGGTTCAAGAGAAAGGCAGAAGTAAAATTCTAGGATTTCTTTGTGAACATTTTTCATAGAGGAAATGGTATCATTATGATGAAGAAATAAATGAGGCATTTTATTCACTTAATGGCTTGTATGTATAATAACCTACAGAAATTGCTTATGAAACAATATACACTTAGGATGCTCAGCTGAAGGGGGCCCCTGCTCAAACAACAAATCTGGGATTTGCTCAACAGATTTTTATGGCCCATGAATGTTGGTTGAATGTTGATCTAGTTGATTTAGAGGTTGCAATTGTGAGCTTTGCTTTAATAAAGTTTATGAAATGACTTGAAGTGGATCCATCTCATATAGCAATTTCTAGTAGCAATCTTAAATTACTATTCTAAATTGACATTTTTCTTAGTATTAACTTAATCTCACAGTGTAATATATATTTTTTTTCTGGGTTTTGTTTTTTTTTTTAATCCAAAGAATTTATAAAGCTATCTTAAGATGCATTATTACTTGTTTACTTAAAAATCAAGATTAAACAAACATAAAACAGAATTAAAAGTAAAGATGGTTGAAAGGCTGCATAGTAATATATTCCAGATAATTCGTATGATCTTGTAATAAACTGCATCTGAAATAGCATTAAGCCTTGTAATAAAAGGAACTTGTGAGTTTTTTCTTACTACTGAAAATAAAGGGAAAAAATGAGTGTACATGTGACTGTATTTTATAAGAACTCTTGAATTTGCTTGTATATATCTGTCCGAGGTTCTCTGTTAGTTTGATTCCTGAATACAGAAATTAAGTCCTTTGTTTTTGTCCAGTATGAGTTCTCTTTGCCCTTCAGTGTCTACTGCAGAAATGAAGAAGGCCAGGAGTGAGAGGCTGGAAAGTTATAGGAAGCAGAAGGTATTTTAGCCTCTTCTTTCCATAGCGGTGATCCTCACTAGTACACTTACAGCCTGTACTTAAACACAGTAAATGCAGATTGACATAGTTGTTACTAAATTTATCTTCTAGATTTGAGAACTTCAGCTTTTAAGATTCTAGAACTGAATATAATTTATATCTAGAAGATATAGTAGAGATATAAAATTATTCCAGCTATTGGGAAGTGAGGTTGGATTACTGATATTTAAGACAAGAAAAGAGGCATGTAATATTTGGAAGTGTGGAGGGATAGTTAACCTTTCTGGTTTGCTCTTTACAAGACATTTTGTTGCCAAAACTATTTTCAGCTTCTGACTGAACACTGTGAGGAATTTTCCCAAGTTCTCTAGTTAGAATTTATGAAAGTGTTTTCTCCAGAACATGTGGGCTTTGACAATTCCCTGCCTCCCCCCACGCAATACCTCTGCAGAAAGTTCATCAGTTTCTTGGCTTCAATAACTTTTGAAAAAGAAAATCCTAGACTAGACGTTGTCTCAATCATTCTGGAATGTTTTCTTAAGTTGAGCAAGACTGGAGGGGATGGTGGGGTTTCTACTGTGTGTGTGCATGCATGGATAAAGATGGGAAGGATTTGGAGTTAAAGACAGAAGAGGAATGTCAATCCTGGTCACTGAGTATTATTGACTTCATTAGTGGAGGGGAGAAAATGTTTTTAAGATGAGTGAATATTTCAAACTGATAAGTAAATGTGAAACTCTGACTGAGAAGACAGCTTTTCCATTTTTGAGCAGCTGCAGATGATAATATCTCACCAATATTCCTTCTTTCCTTACTCCTTAAACCCCTCATTCAATAAGGTATTTTAAGACTAAAATATGAATTAGAAGATTTAAAATTACTCTAAAACATTTTTTTTCAGCTTCAGCATTGGGAAATTGGCTCATAAACAGTTTCACTAAGTTCACTTCTACTAAGGATCTCCATATCAATCTTGTGTGAACCTGGGCTTCTGAATGTACTTTTTGTTAGGCTTTAGGACTCCTGTGGCATATATGAGTTTAAATTATAGTCTCTAAAATGTACTAAAGGCAAAATAAAGTTTTCTACTACTTTAAAGCTAGTAATAGTATAGTACTTAGAAGAAAAAAAAAAAAAGAAAAAACCAAAACCAATCTAATGGCACCATTGCATAAAGATGCCTTGTGACTCAGATCAGCATCCTGTCAGCCTTTAGCATGTATAGTTGCCAAAAAAAAATAATTTTCAGTGTTTGCAATAAAAACACAGCTAAGTGCCATTCAAATATAATGAGTTTGAACAAACATATATCATCGCAGCTATAAGGAGACCTCATACTTTATAGAGGGTTTTAGCATTTCAAGGCTCATTCCCCTGAAAACTAAAATGTGAATTGTCTTTTTACTGTTTAAATGTTGCCAAAACATTTGGTTTCACTTTAAGTAATTCAAATGGGAAAATAATAAAAAAACTAAAGTTATGGTGTAACAACTTACTGCAGCTATTTTTATTCTCACTTGTTTCTTTCCAGTGCATTTGTGGTATTAGTGCAATTTTATATCCTATAGATAGATGGGTTATTAAGTCTTATTTCCTAGTGGAAGGCTGATTAATTGGATTCTAGTGCATTTACTCTAAATGGCAAATAATACTCTTTAGTTGTATATATGCATTACATTAATTGACCCCAGATCTTCTTGACGATGTTTGAATGAAGTTCCACCAATTGTAAATAAGTATATCCCTTTATAGGAACAGCAAAAATACAAGCTGAAAAAATTTCTGAAACCCATAATGATGGAAGTGAAGTGCTTGTTGAGACCAGGAATATTGGAAAAAGTTTTAAAGACTTCCCCATGGCCCTTCTGGTAAGGAAATATTCAGTTTGCTAAAACAGATATTTGGAGAAATAAAATATTTTCAGGTAAATTGAAAGGGTTTGGAAAGGTAATTGCTGCTTTGTTGTGATAAGGAAGACTCCAGTGCTAATGATAATCATCAACAAAACTAATTTGCATGATATTAAGATTATTAAAGCAAGAAAAGCTTATTGTTGAAGTTTCACATGAGAGTATCTGTTTTAAAACAACTGTGCCTTGTAGTTTACATGGTATTACAGTGAAGTTATGCTAATTTCCTCCCCCAGATTCTGTTGAAGAATCCAGTGCTTATGAGTCTAATATTAGCCAGTACTTCAGAAGCTTTAGTTGTCAGTGGCTTTGCCACCTTTCTGCCAAAGCTTATAGAAAATCAGTTTGGGAAGACATCGAGTTTTTCTGCAACTCTTGGAGGTAATGTCACTTGTTTATTTTTACATCTTAAATATATTGTGCTGAACACCTCATTAGATTTATAGGAGGAATCCTATATAGGCATATTGTGTTTGAGATTTCTTAATATACTTACATTAAATGTAGCATTCACAGCAGAATTATTATTTTTTAATATTATTTGTGCCTGCCCTATGGAAACTCTAGCATTTAATTCCTCAAGGGTTCAGGTCTAGTCATTGTCTGTGAGGTCAGAAGACTTGATATTCATGGACTACATACAATGAGAATTCTGTGTGCTGCTGAAAGTAATTTATTATTTTCTAATGCTTGTTGAAGACCATGTAATTTTCCTTATCTAAAGTCAGCTGAAGGAGCATTAAGCATTGTGCTGTCTTTTATATAATGATTATGCACAGTTATTAAAAGTTAAT